>JASDQU010010666.1:219573-248027 GCA_032191745.1 Picea mariana | reverse complement strand
GATAGCGCCATGGTCTATCACTACCTATTTTAACAATGCCAAACTTCCAATATTATTGGAAATTTCTGATGATTTTGCCCAGATGACTAAGCTACTTTGACGGTTCAAAGGACGGGCTTGAGTTATTGACAATTGGATACTTTTTATGGGGTTTGATGTCATGCTTCCCATTTTTGGACCGGGCAATCTTATGCACATGCAATCTCTATAGCGAGACCTGAAAATCTCAAGCTGATGTTTCAATCCATGCCGAGTTCCTTTTTTTTTCAATTAGGGCATCGAGAAAATGCAGATACCATACCATAAATGTATAGTTCGAGACAATTTTTTATTTTATTCGGGCACCCAAAAGAAAATTGCAGAAATCATGTCATGGATAAATAGTTGAAAAACAATTGTCCAACTTGGGCACCCAAAAAACATGCAGGATCCTCCATCAAAGCAACAACCAGCCACCATGTTTTTCTTCTTTTATTTGCACACCGAAACAAATATGCAAAATCCTTACTGGGAGACGCAAGAAAACATCAAAATAACAACATCGATTGCATTTGTAATTAGATTGTCAAGTACTCAAGTCCGACGAACATTCATCTGGGTGTTGAAGAAATATTACATAGACACATTGCAAAATTATTACTGGGAGATGCAAGAAAACATCACAATAACAACATCGATTGCATTTGTAATTAGATTCTCAAGTACTCGAGTTCGACGAACATTCATCTGGGTGTTGAAAAAATATTACAGAGACACATGAGATATTTTCCTTTCCTGCTAAAGCTTGATATGATTTTTTTTCTTGTTTTTTTTTGGTTCTTCAGCCGATATACAATATTGCATTGTCCTCATTTAAGGCAAATTTGTTGTGTATCTGAAAGTCGCACAACATGTAGATACTGCTTACCTTTTTCTGTAGTTATGCTTCATACGACAATTCTGCTAACCCAGGAAGCACATCTTGTAACATAGGATGCCTAATTGTAAAATGCACGGTTGTGTTGCCCACGGTTCAGATGGCAGCATTGAGTCAATTTCCATATATGTATGGACATTTTTTACTGAATCACAGACAATCAATCGTATCATCACTTATCAAAGCAGAAGCAGAAGCAGGAGAGTTGCATTTCGCACATACATGCTCAAAGGGGGTCGAGTACGCATTCGCTGCAACCAAAACACCTTCAACCTGGAAACGTGAGCATAGAAATTAATACACTGAACAATATAATACACAACTGCACCCCCCCCCCAANAGTTAGTTTCTTCAGTTTCTGTACTATGTCTACTCGCAACTCTGTTACAAATGTTGCTTGGGTTGTGTGAAAGATCCTTTCTCTAACATCCCTTTTCTTTGTTATATTTTTGAAAAGCATAAGTGGAAATTTCCCTTTATGTAATTGTTGTTCCATTGAAGAAAACAAATTTGAATAGGTATCGAACAATTGCAACTGCAACATGGAATAGTGCAATATTTGTGTAACTTAACCAAGATACATGCACATGCGAAAGTAAAGAACAAAACTGGATATGGAGAATGATACCATTGCCTTGTCGATATCTGACTCTCCATCTTTTATATGGAGAATGTGTTGGGAGCCAAGTTTTCTCGCCAGTGTGACAGATGCACCAATGGTTCTGATTGGGTAAATGTCACTGCTCTGTGCAAGTTGGTTGATAGTTGCGTCTGGGACGAAACGATATTTTGAACAAATAACATGAATTTTTTCCACAATACTTGTTTCGTTGAGAGAAATAATACGATCACAATCACCACGATCATATACTGTTTTGGGCAATATATTAAAATTTGTAATAGATATCCCATTACCCGACAATATCTTTTCTGCATGTTTCTGGACAAGTTGTGTAGGAATAGTCAGTGTGACTGTCATCATGGCCTCCTTGTCTGTCATGTCAGCACACATAATGGATCTAGTTCTGTTTGCCTTGTCCAAGTAGGTGCTATAGACGACCGTTATGTCCCCGATGAACGCTTGTCCAGTTCGACGATTGCTCAAGCCCTCTATTAATAATACTTTGGGTGTTACAAGTTTAGACCTGGTGACAATTTTTAAACAGGAAAAGTAAAGTGAATGGTAGTGTGCATTATTTTTTTGTTTTCTTTTTTCCTAGCATAAATTTACAAGTAGACACATAGCTTCGATGAACTATGGAGCCACAGTTTTGCAACCACACCTCTTAGTCTGCAGAACCTGCACTATGTTCGGCGTCTCACTTGTACTTGTTGATACTTCTTGTGAACTGCAAAGCATGTATTGCAGATGACATCATCATATTCACCATGCCATAGATGAATAAATAGTTGAGGATTTTTGTTTGGTAAACATACTAGGAACAAAATGTATGCATCTTTACCTTTGGCCTTGTCGGTCTGCTGATGTCTGGGATGAATGACTGCTCATGGCCATGTCACTAGTCCAACTTTTTCTTATGCAAGCATGTGTAGATGAACATCAGAAGGACTAAACAAGCATATGCATTGTATACTGTACATAATAGTTCTTAATGTCACATGCAGGGTAGAAGGAGATGGAATACGAAATAGGGTGTCAAGGGATACTCAGAAAGCATGACGACCCGAGGGTCAAATTGTATGCCTCTGATTTTTTGACTAGAAAAAATGTGTAATAGTAAATAGGGCGTGATGGCAGGGCACGACGACCAATCTGTATATCGCAGAACCCCAGAATCTAGGTGCGCAATCTTGAACCCGACACCCGCAATCGACAAAGTGGGTAAGTATGGAATAAGGTAGAAGTGTGACCATAAATGTAAACCCGTGAGTTCGCCAACCCGCACACCAAGGCATTTTCGGTAAGACGACTAAGCAGAGCAATTAGAAAGAAAAAGGGATAATAGAAAATGGAAAAAGTAGAAATGGGGAGGGCATAAAGTCCCATTGCTGCCAAGTCATCGTTTTCTAGTCTAATATTATATGCCCCCACCCACTTTGTACATTTAATTTACTAGCACAATTGGTATACCTTTTCGAAGATTGTACCACAGAACCCTATGTTGTTGCATAGAAGAATTCATCTTCTTGTCCAACCAACTTGTTTCTTTCAAGGTAGTAACATTGAATATACAATGGACATGAAGGCAAGTTAGTATGAAGAAAGACGTGTAAAAGAAAGAAAAACATTTCTATTTATTTCAATGTAACAACAAACAGAATACGATTCACATGAGAATAAGCAAAAAGATACATAGTATATACATATAGAAAAAAAAAGGTGCAAAGCAGTGGAACAAGCACAACAAATACACAGACAATTAATGAAATACTCAACACTGGAATATGAAATAAGAGTATAGCCATGCACCTCTGTAACTCCTCATCTACATTCACGCCAAAGAGTCCATCGTCCTCTCCAGACACTCTGTTTGTTTAAATGTAGCAATGCAGGAAAAATACAATGGATATCAAGGAAATTAGTATGCGGGAAGACATGTAATGAAGATAAGTTATTATGTAGGAAGGTACACAACATCTACATACAATAAACTAGGTGAACACACATACAGACAATAAATGAAATACAAAACAACCGAATATGAAATAACAGTGCAAGCATGTACCTTTGTATCTCCTCTTCCACCGCTGCAGTCAAGACTCCGTCATTTTCTCCAGCTATTCTGTTTATTTGAATGTGGGAATGCACAAAACACAATGAACATGAATGGAAGCTGGTATGCACCAGAGAACAATTAATATGTACATACAGTAAATAAGAATCAACGAATAGAATAAAAGATAGGCAGAAACATGAACATTTTCTTTTCTCCATCCATGGCTATAAATATATAAAGTTTTTCCCTACCCAAAATATATTACAAGCCACAAAATATTAAGAAAGTGCATGGCCATAGCTAAACGATTTCCGTTTTCTGTGGCAAAGTATCCAGATATACTTCTAGACATGGAAATATAATTTTGCACTCTCTTTGTTGTACATCTCATATCTCAAGTACAAGAAAAATTGTATCGTGGTCACACCAGTCTGTGTAGAGGATAAAGAACATGTATTGTGATATGTGCACATTCCACCATACATGGTTTTTAAGTGCAGCTTGCACATGTTTTATTTTAACAAAAAAAACAACGGATATTGCAATTGCACATGTAGTTGTCCAATTATTTTTTATGCCACTATTTTCTATCATGCCAACACTAAAGTATCAAAATTTTTTTAAAGCAGAACAAATCTCGACCTCACCAAACATGGCAAATAACACAACCGCATGTCCACTCGTGGGTGCAGGGTCTGAACACCGTAAAGCGCCCAAAAAATAATAGTAATTAAAAAAAAAAAAAAAAACAGCGCCAAGTGTTGACGCAGGACCCCAACCCTGCAAAGCCGAAGTAAACAAAAGAAAACAACAAGCACCAAACCAGCAAGAAAGCACGAACATGCCCAGCTGCATCCCCAGGGCCCCAAAATTGTAAACTTGAGCCAAACAAAAACAACTAGCAACCGACGAACCAACGAACCAATGAACAAGCAAAAAACACCGAACCAGTAAACAACATATGTATCTCCAACGATTACGAAACTGCATCCGAAGCATAAAAGGAACCAGAAACATATGATGAGCATGCTAGTAGAAATAAGCAAAAATTCTTACTTGCAAACTGCAAACACTGAACAACAAAGAAGGAATAGAAAATGAAATTATGGCATGGAAACTTACTCCAAAACAATGAAAGACAGAAGCAGAGGTCGAATTGTGAACCAAACAACAACAACAAGCAACAACTGACGAACCAATGAAGAAGAAGCACCCACCGAACCAGTAAACAATGTATGTAGCTTCAACGATGACGAAATTGCATTCTAAACCTAGAAGAAGTATGAAACATACAATGCCTATTCAACTAGCGGTGGACAACAATATTGTCCAAATTCACTGCAACATTGTATGAAAAATTTCGAGGAAAAATGTACTCCAAGAATCCTAGTTAGATAAACATTTAAGGCTGTCAGGCTGTCTAAGGGCCTCGCGGTATGCAAACATTTAAGTTGTCAGGCTTGTTTGAGGACCTCGCGTCATGTAAACATTTAAGTTGTCATGCCTATTCAAGCACCTCAAAAAAAGTGTCAACGATATAAACCTTCGGCATGCAAACATTTCAATACAAATACAAAGGAGTAATAATAATAATAATAACACAAATAAAGCAGATAAATCACAATAGAAGGTTATAAACTTTGGAATTATAGATCACTATAAACTTTGGATATCTAAACATTTCAATATGATTAGTACAAATGAAAAAAAAGTACCGTACATGATCAAACTTTGGATATGGCAACATATAATTCATTGGGAATAGTGAAGCTGGCAATAAGGCCTCAAATTTATCATCCAATCAGATCATAACATATATAGTTTTTTTTTATTATATAAAAAATAATGTTTTTAGTTCTGTATGTCGAACATTAGAAAGTATGCAAAAATTTGTAGTCAAACGACAAAGTAATATAAAGTCAACGAATTATCGATCGCTATAGTCCCTCTATGCCTTCGACAGGGAGTAATAAGATGTGATGAAGGAATAAACACAAACAATAGAATTAATAAATTTGTTTAGAAATCAAAATCCACATTTATATTCTAATGCATTTTTTAACATACCATATTTACATAAAAACATACAAGTTTGGAATGTTCATTTATTAATCTATCATGTGTTAGGCAAACATAAAAGCAAGCACAAAATCGATTGAATACACATTGAATAAGCAAATATTCACAAATTAGTGTTGATGAAAGTAGCAAAATGAAATACACAATTTCTTCACCACAAATCAATGTGACCACATATATTCACCCGATAGGAACTTGAAGCTTGGATTACTCAATCCTCCTTCCCAATCCTCTTGGCCAAAAACTGATTTTGACAATTTGTTCAAAACAAATACAAGTAGAGAAGGGACCAACATGGAGTTACAAAGAATAACTCTTCACCTCCCTCCTTGACTATCTGCATACCCTGTCACTCACCATATGTTGATTGCAAATCAAAAGCATTATTAAATATTACATTATCATTTGTTGACTTTATGAAGTCAAATTTGTCTCTTATGCAATCATAGATTGGGCCTAATCTTTGAGCATAGTCTACAAGGAACACTCTAGCTATGTTAGGCTTCTGCACGAAAGTGACTAGCTCAAGTTGGGAGGCTTGTTGTTTCTTTCCCTATGTATATTGCCTTAGTAGTTACATGAGATTGTCTAATGGTAAGGACTGGCTTGCATTCTAAAACATCAATATCCTATGTAGCTCAACGATTACCAAAGTCTTGGTTAAGTAACCATTATTGTCTTGAGATAAAGCATCTAGATATTCCAAGGTATCTCTCAAGGTGAATTTGACAATTATGATGCTAGAGGATATTAGCATTGCTTTATTTTGATCAAGAAGACATCAACTGACATGGACGAGCTTATACATTTCTTACCAACTAGTGATATCATCCCACTATTGCTTCTATGTTCTAGACCAGACACTCTCCATTCCAAAAACTGGTTTACTACGATCATGTTGGCAATTGAATCTTTGCTTACATGAATATGGCGATAGTAATAAATAATTAATGGTACCACCCTATCCTCCCATGCATGGATTCAAAAAACAAATTTGGCTAGGCTATCTTTAGAAGCTTTGTAGTAGTCTACTTATTTTTCTCCAACCCATCAATGCATCCTTTAATATGCATATTTTCCTCCAACATCTTGAAGATGGCCTCTCCCCACACTTGGGTTGTAGCAATTATAGTTGTTGCCAAATTAGTTGGTGTAGCAAGTTGGATGTCCATGACTACGGATTTAGTAATCTCAATCCTTGTCTGATCATCATTGATTTTCCTCTGCTTGTGGGTTTGCATTTTGATAGCCTTTTACTTCTGATTGTATTCAAAAATTTCAATATGACATAAGGATTCTTGTCATCATAATTGTCGACCAAACTCTAAAGCAATTCTTCTAACCATGATGTTGCTACCATGGAGCTAGTTCCTTCACCAACAATTCACAAATCTGGTTCTATCTATTATCTAATGTGGGTTCTGGGTTCCTTGATTATGTGCCTTAGCATAGTGTCTCTCTCAACCATTGTGACCTATGGTTTGGTAGCTTCATTGGTCCCTATGACCTCTTGGCTAATCTGATCAATTAGATAATCCATGTCATGAACCAAAATAGCTTATGTTTTTGTTGCCTATGTAGATGTTTTCCCCACATCAAGCGCACCAACAATACACACTTGCATGGGTTCTGAGACTGACTTAAGCATATTTTGTTTGATCCTCTCTTAATCGATTGCATCTTGCTTTCTAACTTGAATCGAGTGTTAGGCGGAAATATTGTCGTTTAATTCCGCCTAACTTGAATCGAGTGTTAGGCGGAAATATTGTAGTATTTGCCCAACCATTTAATTTGTCAATCCGAGGTTCGTAGGCTTATGAAGCACACACACTATATATGCAGGACTGAAGTAGAAGTAATCTAATCTAAATTGCTGAAATGAAAATAATCTAGGAAAGCAGGAAACATTAATCTAGGAAAGCAGGAAATTTCATAAAGGAAAAACAATACAACATGTGAAGAGTTAATGACAAATAACATATGTGAGCTCACACAATAAAGCTATCTTGAATTACATAACAATAATCAAATGACAATCATGAAAGCATAACAATGAAAGAATATGAATCAAAGCTAAGAATCCCTTTCTTTTTTGAATCCTAATGACTACTCTGATTCTAATCACATCCTAATTGAATCCTCATGAAGAGAGAGCATTCTCTTTTATACATGAGAGCCTTGAAGATAAGATAACCATCTCATTATTACAGATCCACTATTCTCTCAACCTATTTTCCATTATTACAAAATATAATCCCTTTAAACCTCACACATATCTCTCATATATCTTAGATAAGATATTCCAACCAAATCTCCATGATCTTCTCCTTGGAATGGGCTTGAATTATCTCCTCAAATATTGAAATGGTGGAGCTCATCTTCCTCACTTTGAGTGGCAGTCCTTAGCTTGTCTACACCCATCCTCTTTGGGGCATTCTTAGTGGCAATATGACCATGTTTCCTTTGTTTATGTCTGTCCCACATCAAGTGCACCAATGATAAACACTTGCATGGGTTCCAAGGCTGATTTAAGTAGATTTTGTTTGATCCTCTCTTAGTCAATTGCATCTTGCTTTCTAACTTGAATCGAGTGGTATTCCTTAGCTTGTTTACACCCGTCCTCTTTTGGGCATTCTCGGTGCAGTATGGCCATGTTAGACTTTGTTGCTTCAAACGGTCTCCAGTTTTTTCATGAGGGTTGTGAACCTTAAATCCTTTGAGAATCAACTTAAAGAAATCCATTTTGTCCACCTATACCAGTGTTGTGAAAAATTCCAATGATGTGAAGGCACCTATGTTGAGCGGGTACGTTGGGAACAATCCCTTTTTATGTTCCCTTGGATTTACATTGGCCTTGAACTTAGCAGTTCAAAATGCCATTTCCATGATAACCATCCTATCTGAGACATGTTTGGGTAGGATATGCAGAGCTAAGGTGCATCCATAGGTGCACAATTAGTTGTCATATTGTTACATGTACCAATGGCCAATAAGATCAAGTGCTTATCTTGTTACATGTACCAATGGCCAATAAGATCAAGTGCTTGCAAGTCTTCCTCTTAGAATCGCGTACAAGGCTTGTTAAATACAAGTAAATACAATAAAGCCAAAAATACTTTGCATAGATACTCATATTGTTGCGAGTACTTGAACTTCCATAATTTATAATAATGGACTAGAAGTGGCAGAAGCAAGGGGTGCCATGTTTTGTAGAGCTCCATGAATGCATTCATAGGACAAACTCCATCTACCGTAAATATTGCATATGAAAATGGGGAGACTAGTCGTCAAGGTTCTCTAAGAAATTCTTGACGGTAGTATTGATATTGCTCGAGATAATATGTGCTCAACTAAAAATGGTTCCTTTAGTGATGCCATAATTTATAAGAGGGACCTAATGCTCGTGGAACAGTGGATAATTATTTTCCTTGTACAACCTACCAACCATCATTACCACATCCCTAATTGGCTGTTTCAATTGGTTAGTGGGATAGATATTAAATGGATGCTTATGTAACATATTTTTGCCTCTCCACCAACTCTCAAATACTCTAATTGCATTATGTTTGCTTGTGAATGTCTGGACAAAGTCTTTGTCTAGCATGGTTTGTGAGGCATGCAACTTGTACATGGTTTTCAGGGTGTGGGATGCATACGAACCAATCCACTTCCCACTATCTGAATATATACCACATTCCTTGGTGTTTATCCACTAGATTAGCCAACTCATAATATTGGGACAAGGGAATTTTTTTGTCATGGCTCCAATTATGTGCAATTGAGAAAGATGCACCATGTAATTAATAGCTTCACTATTGAGTGTAGTGACATATGATTCCATTGATGGAATTTCTCTCTCATACATCCCAAATAGGTTACAAAAGGTGTATTCATATGGGACATTGATGTTGGGATCAACATATTTATACAACAGATTTATGTATGTAGTCACTAGTTCATTTGGGTCTTTCTTTTTGTTCTCCCTGCCTTCTTTATAGTCATCCTTTCAAACTCATGCTTACACATTCATCAAATATTTCAATGTTAACCATTAGCTTGAAAACATGCACAAGTGATTTTCAGTATACTCGGGGGTGGTGAAAATAGAGGTTAACTTGTAAAATAGGAAAGAAAGCATAATGAAATTTCAAACTCTATGCCTAGTAAATGATTATAGTCCACAAAGAAATCATGGTTGATGGTAGGTATATAAAGATTAATGATATCTAGGTTAAGCACCTAAAAGAAGATTACACGCAAGGGAGGATCCCAATGAAGTATCAACAAAAACATCTAATATGCATAAGCATTTCAAAATGAGTATATGATTATCTATGACATGTAGCTTAACCAAGTGAGATTCATTATCTATTTACCAAGATGGCTATTCAATTTACTAGGTGTGATGCTTACTAGCCAAAGGTAATCTATTGGGGTTCGAGATGAATCCTAGTGTGACTCAAGGCTTGGCTCAAATTCGCTAATTCCCATATCCAAGATGATGGCATTGTTGGAACAACGGGCTTTGTAGGTTCATCACAACTCTAGATATTATGAAGATAATCAATCGTTAGTCAATGGGAGTCAAATAGGAGGTCGACTAGGAGGTCAGCTGAGGAGTCAACTAAGAGATTGATTGGATGGTCGACTAAACATTTGATTGGTTGAGTAGTTAGAAAAAAATCAATTAGTGCACAAAACAAGGCAGAAGTTAAGGAGTCTATTGTGTGCCTTCACTAATCTATGTGGAGCTCATCTTCCTCACTTCGAGGGAGTTTGTTACATCGTGGTGCTATATAATATGGCCTTGTGGGTCTATCTATGAATCATGGTGAATATGTATATGTGTATATGTTGTGTACGGGAATATTTTGGTTTCTTACACTTCTTTGTATGTTGAGATATGTTGGGTTATGCTTAAGTTGTATAATGTTGTCTTTAGACACCACCTCTCTCCTGGAATACTAGCTCTCTAATTCTCTAATCCGCTAATTCCCAAATCCAAGATGATGGCATTGTTGGAACAACGGGCTTTGTAGGTTCATCACACCTCTAGATATTATGAAGATAATCAATCATTAGTCAATGGGAGTCAAATAGGAGGTCGGATAGGAGGTCAACTGAGGAGTCAACTAAGAGATTGATTGGATGGTCAACTAAACATTTGATTGGTTGAGTAGTTAGAAAAAAATCAATTAGTGCACAAAACAAGGCATAAGTTAAGGAGTCTATTGTGTGCCTTCACTAATCTATGTGGAACTCATCTTCCTCACTTCAAGGGAGTTTGTTACATCGTGGTGCTATATAATATGGCCTTGTGGGTCTATCTATGAATCATGGTGAATATGTATATGTGTATATGTTGTGTACGGAAATATTTTGGTTTCTTACACTTCTTTGTATGTTGAGCTATGTTGGGTTATGCTTAAGTTGTATAATGGTGTCTTTAGACACCACCTCTCTCCTGGAATACTAGCTCTCTAATTCTCTAATTCTTCAACATGGTATTAGATCCAATGGTTTGAGATCTAGCCTATTGTTTATGAATCTTGTGGTAGTTGTTGGTGCTCCTAATGAGTTGGATCCATTCGGTAGATTAACATAGAATTTCAACTTGCAGATTGAATATGGGATCAGATCAATAGATCAATATTATGAGTTACAAGCCAGATCCTGTGGTTTTGAATCGGTGCAATTATGGAATTTGGGCATAAGATATGGAAACCTTGTTAAAGAGTAAAACACTTGTTGACAAGGGGAAATGTCCCACTGTCAACATCATGGGTTCACATAAGGGAGAATTCCTAATCAAACTTTACACCATTTGGAATAGGGAACCCTCCAGTTTTTGGCATAGCTACCATTACTATTTTGTGATTTTTCAAAAATAAATGCAGAGATGTAGAGTGAATAATGCAAATGTAGAGGTGTGCGCTCAGGCTAACATAACAAGAGAACTTAAAGATATGAAACTGAAAGATATATACAACGTAGTATGCTAGAAGAAGTTCACAACCATATAGATTTCATAAATCCTATGGCTATTGGCAACGAACTAAGGAACACTTACAAATATAATTGCCAATTATAGCTCCACATTAAACGTTGGCCTAAATAATACACGATAAAGTGAGGTACAACACTAAGTACATAATAATAGTCTACCACAATAGAGAATTGAAACTTAGAACAATCCAACATATCATGAAAACAAAGAGAATAGTCTACAATTAAGTCCATGAGCACACAAGAGATTTCCTGTAGAAATTTGGCTAGCGATGGCTTCTTCATTAACATGAAATAAGTTTACAGTGCTAAAGAAAAAGATTTCCCTGCTCTCTTCAACATATAAAGGTTCTACTTATTAAGAAAAACTCTTGACAACTCTTGGATTTTCAGTTCATTCTCACTCTTGAATACCTCTACTAGACTTTGGAGGTCCTTTTTTCTTTTTTTTCTTCCGAGAGGACTTTATTAAAAGAAACATTTATCACTTTTGATCCCGTGGGGTTATCTTCCACAATTCTTCACTTTCCTCATTTGAGTATTCAGTATAGGTTTGAGGAAATGTTCATATGATTACAATTATTCATTCTTAAGATTGAGATTTCAAAATAAGAGAACAATTTGTTTTCTTTTAGACTAATGATTAATACAACTCCTCTGCCTTGGATTGATTGATAGAGATATATATCTCCTTTGTGATCCCATGTCCAAGCTTTGCATTATTGGTTTTAATCCTTTATCATTTTGCTCCACATCCAATGTTATTCATTTATTAATACTTTATCCTTTTATCGTTGTTGCATATGTGTCCATTTAAATGCTCCTTTTTTTGCCATTACTTGTACACAAAGACATTCTTTAGGATTCATTTTTATCGCTCTTGAGATTTTTTTTTGGAGAAAGTGACACATATTGTATGCACACCAATTCATCAATATGAGTATATGATTATACTTGATAGGATTTTTGAACTATTTTACAATGTTTTTCCATTCACAAACTTGGATTACATTGAAATGTCTTGGAGAAGAACTTGTACAAGAGTAATATAGACACATTGAACTGCATTTATGGACATTTAAATGAGGATGATTTGTTGGCTAAACCATTCGGTAGCTTTAGTCTGTACTTCACATTCCTTGGAATGGAATTCAAGTTATCACTCGAAAAACATATTCCATGATAAATAAAGGGCTTGTTGCACCTCAATATGTTGGGCTCACTCAATACAACAAAGGTGTTTCAAATGAAAACACTACTAAGCTAGATGACGAAATCATTCGTCCATCGACAAATGGTTGGGATCACATCACATTACATTCTCAAGGTCCAATCACTTTGAGATTTCATTTACATCTATCTAATATACATTGTCTTCTGCATTGATGGGAGATGACTATTATCGATCTCACACCAAGGATCTTCTAGTTGTTATGTTTACCACGTTATTAGTCCATGCGTTGTGAGACAATGTATGGAATCATCATTGAGGTGGTTGAGATGACAATTTCCTATGTGTCTTTGTACACCATTATCATCAAATACGATGATGGTCAAACTCATGCTCATGGAAGGTGTCATAAATTACCCTCTCTTGTGCATTCTAGGCATTGGAATTGTTCTACGGATAGCCTTCAACTTATGGGTAGAACTTAACAGGACAATTTGGAAGCCAATGGCATGACAAAAAAACAAGAGAAATTATTGGTTGCTTATATGGCATGATAGCTTTTGGCCTATGGAGATAGTTCAAAATGACAAACTAAAACTCACGTGGTAGAAAACTCTCTTATTGCCATTGTGTATATACAAAGCTTCTTGCCCCATGGATGATGCCATCTTGCTTCCTCAACTATTCGATCAACAATGTTTTTGTATGATAGTTTCATATTGCCATCTAGCCTTGTGATAAAAAAAGGAATCTACTAGTGAAAACAATTCTTTGTTTAGATATTATGGCCAAAAGATAATTGATGTCGATAATATTTGATATTTTACATTTAAATCCATGATGCATTTGAAATCTTCCGATGATGACTTAATTAAGGACTCTGCAATAGATTGTAAATATTCTTTGATGACCTTATTTTGAGTCACTTCGATGGCTTATTTCAAATCCCCAATGGCTCTATTTTGCATTTCTCTCAAGAATTGTCGAGGTACTTTAAAGACACGTTGATTGAACCCTCCCATAAGCCTATTGGGAGGAAACTAAAAATGTCTTTGATAAAAATACTTGAAATTCCTTCAATAGCATATTGGGAGAAAAACAAAAATGTCTCCAATGTCAATATTTGAAACTCCCTTGATGGTCTATTATTTCAACCCTCTCGATAAGCCTTTTGGGCCTCTTCAAATACTTGTTTTCAATCCTCTCGATGTACTAATTTTGAAATATTTTGATGTCTATTTCATATTCCTCTAATGGGTAAATTGGAAAAAGTAACTTTGACCCATGTACTTATCCCTTTTACCGTGAAAGGTAACTCAATGATTATCCTCACCAAAAGATGAATATGCCCACTCAACTTCACAATAAAAGATTAAAGATAGAGAATAAATGCATCAAATAATAGAGAATCAAATTGATATGTCATTGAATTGAAACATAAATTTTCGAAGAGCAACAAATTAATTAATCGAATCATGGGCAAAACTTCCTTGATTTCTGGCTTAGTAACCTTGTAACTTACTTGCATGACCTCTGATTGAAGAACTATTTATTATAATATGAAGAGGATATGTGGGATTCCCAATGAATGACCACATAGCCTTGTTCAAAACCATATATACAACCTTCATAAATGACACATTTCAACAACTCGATTTGACGAGAAATCATAAATGTGTGTTCACATACTTCTAAACCTCAAATTCATAAATCGACAGTTGCAGTAAATTTGCAATCCCTATAAACCTCTTAAGACCCTGTTTGCATAGTCAAAATATCAATTCAACTAGTGACCTAAAATTATGCATATAGGCATTTTTTTAAGAAAAGTTCAAGTCCTACCTAAGATGATGCTCATATCGAATTGAATTCCATTAGCTTGTCTTGTATCTCAATTATATGGGATTTCCAGACTCTATCTGGCATCGATAGGATTCATAAACAATTGAAATATTTTAATTCAGTAAAAGGGCCCACTGGTCATTAGTGCACTTCAAACCTAATCCCCAATGAAAGTGTCGATTCTACCCAAATCTCAGTTTTGAGTCAACCTGTGATGGAAAACAACTCGTAAATCCTAGACAAGGCTATAAAATATGTCTCAAAAGGTTAGATATTATTAAATCCAAGTGGTGTAAGAGAAAAATATATGATGCATACACTGTGACGAAGGCGAGATAGTGAGTTTGCGAAGAAAATCAATTAGATGATGCAATTGCGGAAAACTATTAGAAATGCATTACAAAGGAAAATGATAAAAAATGCATCTGATTAGAAATAAATCCATTCAATAACAAGTTATCATAAATTACTTAAGCTTTAAAATAATAAATTCAATCATAACAAAGCATAACTAAAGAGGCTTGATTAAAAATTTAAAAGTGAGTCCCCAAGTCAATTAACTTAGGATAGTTGTTGAGGCCCTACCATTGGTTGAAGTCACGAGTCTCTGCTAGATATCTGCCAAAAAAGTTTTCATTTCCCACCGACATCCTAAAATCAATGCGTAGTGAGTCCTAAAAAAAAATTCTTAGTGAGGGCTTCATAGTCATGCCATATACCAACCAATAGATCTTAGCCTTTGTGCCAAGAGGATAACTGATTACATTTATTTCCTTAAACCTTGCATTGATGATTGAGGTTGAAGTCTCCACCACAAGGGCTAATATATTTGGGATAAAAAGACGTTCACCAGTTATAGAAATGTTATCCCTTAGGTGTTGCTCCATTGCTAGTGAGCATCCATAGCCTCGATGAACTCACCATAGCATCACAAGCCTTGCTTCATTGCCAACGAGCATCAATAGCCCCGCCAGAGATATCTGCATGCCCCCTTTATTTACAAAACTTCATTTCCCAATACTTCCTTTTAATTTTATATATGCTTTGGCAACCAGGGGAATCGGGGAAACAATGGCCTTTAAAAGGTTGCCGAGGATGATAGCCAGTTGCTGAGATTTATTTAATCATCTATTATGCCTAGTTATTAAAGCAATTCCCTTTTGATTTTCTGCCCATAAATTTGATTTTGCATCCTTAATATGATCAATTGTTTAAATGTGTGGATATGGATCCCTTGACATGTTAGACTTGTTTATCAGCTAGGATGCAAGAACAACTAGTGTTTTGTCACCTAGAGAGATCATGGTCCAACCACTTATGCATCATTTTAGCACATTCCATATATGTCTTCGAAATCATCTTTTCTTCTAGCTCATAACCCAACAACAATAAGCATATTTCTCTCAGGCCTTTTCCTATATGATGTTGTCATTGTGAAAGAATAAGAGCTTATGAAAATGATTAGTTTGAGTGAAGCAATTAAAATTTGATAAATGTAGGTATACAATACCCTTAAACAACCCAAAATAGAATTCAAGCAAAACTAGGCTATAAAATAAGAAAAGAGATAGGTATTCTCAAATATGAACAAAATTTAAAAATGTGTACCTTTATTGTGTGTTGTTGAAAATAAGTTGTTAATGAAAGAATCTAGAAAAGGAAAAACAATGCGAACCAATCTTTGGCAAGTATACATTGCAAGGATATCAATTGCTAATACAACTATTGGAATAATGACTCGTAACTATGAAAATATTTAAAAGTAAGTAGCTTGTTTAAGGGATAATTCGACACTTGTAGGTTGAGATATAACCGCTTTCTTTGCGTTTTTCTTAGGCCCTTATTCAACAAGTGTTTGTAGTCTCGAGCTTTGAAAATCAAATTATCTGCTAAAACTTAAAATTCCAACAATGTCATATTCTCTTGGTATTTTGTTCAACATATTTATTCAAGAGAGATTCCAAGTCGATTGATAAACTTACCATTTTCAATCGTGTGATATTCTCAGTGAATTAGGCATTGGGGATAGAGTATGACTAATAAAAAGCATTTATTGAAAATACATATCCCATCCTTGTGTTTGAAATTTCATCCCAATCATCATTCTACTCATCTTCTAATAATTCAAGTCATTAAAATTTTATAATTGAGCACAAGTATATAAAATACCAAACTCTAATTAAAATTCAAAATCATTATTCCTAATCATAAATCGACATTTACTTTACCTTCCAAATGCACATAGGCACTATTCTAGTAATGTAGGTCTAGATATTCATGTGACACAATTATCATTTGAATGTAGGTGTAGAGGCAGAGCATTTTCCTAACTGTTGAAATTAATGGGGCCAAACATTTAGGCATCTCCTTCCTCATCAGAAAGTTGTTGCCAACCATCTCCCTTGAGATTTGTTCTTTGAGTTACTTGAAAGCACAAACATGCCTATAGTCCTAAACTTACTTTGAATGTAAATCCACTATCAGAATATTGTAGCTTAATTCTCATGATCCTCAATGACCACTAGATGCTTTCCTTAAATGGATTTTATAATCTAATCTTTAAATTGTTGATAGGCATGACATGATCATGAGTGTGTAAGTTTATGAAATGGTTTTACTGCCCATCTCTACTTGTATATAGGGCATGCTCCACTAAAAAATAAGGAGAAACATCCCTAGTTTATGCGGTTAAGAATCTCCAACATCATAGCCATTTTCCCAATCATTTATGTCAACTATCATAAATTGATCTTTGTAGGAATAACACAATTGCCACATTTAAAGCAACCCTTCAATATGAAACCCCAACTAGATTAACATCTCATACCAATCACGGTAGATTATTAACCTTATACAATAAATGACAACAAATGGATTCTTAATAAAAACAAAAAATATACAATGACACGCACACACACACACACATTACATAGAGATTTTACCTTGGAAACCCAAACCGAGAAAACCAACAACATGTTTAGAGTCACACCTCTAATATTTTATTCATCATATATCTTCATTGTTTACAATACAATATATATAGGATCTCACGACATCCAAAACCCTAATCCATTGACTCGAATTAGTCAACAACCCTAATTCCTTAACCAAAATTAGAAAACCATTGATGAAAACCATGTGCCGAAAAAACGCTAAAAACGGATGCAAAAACTGCCATTTTTTTTTCCGAGGGCATTGCCTCGAACCCCCTCACATCCGATGTGACACAAACACTAGGTTTATTCATGCAAAGAATATAACACATACCCAACATTCTCCCACTTATTGTTTTCTTTCCATACATGGGATTACAAGATTACATGGTCAACAATCTAGGGGAACAATGCCCATTGTTTCTTTACACCAGGAGAACTTCTCCATGCTCACAAACTTTGTCAATGAATCTGCAACATTCTTCAAAGTGTCCACCTACATCAACAACACCTTCTTGTCTTCAACCATGTCTCTCACAAAGTGATATTGAACATCGATATGCTTTGTTTTTGAATGATAAGCTAGGTTCTTCGCCAGGAAGATTGCACTCTAACTGTCACAATCTATCCTTACAGCTTGTTGTACCAACCTAAACACAATCTATGTAGCCATATTACTTCCTTTCTTGTATGAGTGGTTGCCATGTATTCAACTTCTTTAGTTGAGAGTGCCACTACAACCTATATTTTTCTCATCCAACTGATTGCTCCTCCAAACAGGTTAAACACATACTCACTTGTAGATCTTCTGCGATCTAGATCTCCAACTTAGTCTGCATCAACAAACCCATGTATGTCCAACACTCTATCCAATCCCAGTCTCCCTTGGTAGCACAATCCATAATTAATAGTGCCACACAAATACATGAAAACATTATTTATTGTTGTCCAATGCTCCTTCCCTAGTTTTGACATATACTTGCTCAAAACTCCCATTGCATGTGAAATGTCTCGTCTAGTACAAACCATTGCATACATCAAACCACCAACCACACTAGCATATGGAACATGGGACATGTCCTCTTCCTCTTTTTGTTTCTTAGGACACTAATCCACAAATAACTTTACAACTACAAGAATAGGAACCCCGACTGGTTTACATTCATTCATATTAAACCTCTGCAATATTGTCTCGACGTATTTCCTCCATTTTAACAAGAGTTTCTTGTTTGCTTGATCTCTTTTAATTTCCACACCCAAAATGAAATTTGCAACACCAAGATCCTTCATGTCAAATTTAGAGGACAACTAATTTTTCACATATTCGATAATCTCCTTATCATTTCCTATCAACAACATATCATCCACATACAAGACCAAATAAATAAGATGATCACTAATTCTTGGTTGCTTATATGATATGATAACTTTTGGCCTACAGACATAGCTCAAAATAGAAAACTAAAACTCACGTGGTAGAAAACTCTCGTATTGTCATTGTGTATATACAAAGCTTCTTGCCCCATGGATGATGTCATCTTGCTTCCTCAACTATTCGATCAACAATATTTTTGTATGATAGTTTTCATACTGCCATCTAGGCTTGTGATAAAAAAAGGAATCTACGAGTGAACAAAAATTCTTTGTTTAGAGATTATGGCCAAATGATAATTGATGTCAATAATATTTGATATTTTACATTAAAATCTATGATGCATTTGAAATCTTCCGATGATGACTTAATTAAGGACTCACTAATAGATTGCAAATATTCTTTGATGACCTTATTTTGAGTCACTTTGATGGCTTATTTCAAATCCCCAATGGCTCTATTTTGCACCTCTCTCAAGAATTGTCAAGGTAATTTAAAGGTATGTTGACTGAACCCTCCCATAAGCCTATTGGGAGGAAACTAAAAATGTATCTGATGGAAATACTTGAAATTCCTTCAATAGCCCATTGGGAGAAAAATAATAATGTCTCCAATGGCAATATTTGAAACTCCCTTGATGGTCCATTATTTCAACCCTCTTGATAAGCCTATCGAGACTCTTCAAATACTTATTTTCGATCCTCTCGACGTATGGAAAAAGTAACTTTGACCCATGTACTTATCCATTTTACCGTGAAAGGTAACTCAATGATTATCCTCACCAAAAGATGAATATGCCCATTCAACTTCACAATAAAAGATTAAAGTCAGAGAATAACATAGAGTCAAACTGAGATGTCATTGAATTGAAACATAACTTTTTGGAGAGCAACAAATTAATTAATCGAATCATGGGAAAAACTTGCTTGATTTATGGCTTAGGAACCATGTAACTTGCTTGCATGACCTCTGATTGAAGAACTATTTTCTACAGTATGAAGAGGATATGTGGGCTTTCCAATGAATGGCCACATAGCCTTGCTCAAAACCATCTATACAACCTTCATAATTGATACATTTCAACGACTCGATTTGATGGGAAATCATAAATGTGTGTTCTCATACATCTAAACATCAATTTCATTAACTATCAATTTCAGTAAATTTGCAATCCCCCAAAACCTCTTAAGAACCTTTTTGCATAGTCAAAATATCAATTCAACTAGTGACCCAAAATTATGCATAAAGGCATTTTTTTAAATAAAAGTCCAAGTCCTACTTAATATGATGCTCATCCTAAATTGAATTCCATTAGCTTGTCTTCTATCTTAGTTATATAGGATTTACATACACTAATTGACATTGATAGGATTCATAAACAACTGAAATATTTTAATTCGGTAAAAAGGCCCACTAGTCATTAGTGCACTTCAAACCTAACACCTAGAAAAAGTGTCGATTCTACCCAAAACTCAATTTTGAGTCAACCTGTGATGGAAAACAACTCCTATACCCTAGACAAGGCTATAACATATGTCTCAAAGGGTTAGAGCTTATTAAATCCAAGTGGTGCAAGAGGAAAATCTATGATACATACATTGTGATGAATGAGGGATAATGAGCTTGCGAAGAAAATCAATTAGATGATGCAATTGTAGAAAACTATTAGAAATGCATTACAAAGAAAAATGATAAAAAATGCATCCGATTAGAAATAAATCCATTCAATAACAAGCTATCATAAATTACTTAAGCTTTAAAAGAGTAAATTCAAGCATAACAGAGCATAGCTAAAGAGGCTTGATTAAAAATTTACAAGTGAGTCCCCAAGTGAATTGACTTAGGATAGTTGTTGAGGCCTTACCATTGGTTAAAGCCATGAGTCTCTGCTAGATATCTGCCAAAAAAGTTTTCATTTCCCACCAACATCCTAAAATCAATGCTTAGCGAGTTCCATTTTTTTTTCTTAGTGAGGGCTTCAATAGTCATGCCACGTACCTGTTGATGTTTTGGTATCTGTGGGAGGTATTAACCTCCATGGATAAACCTTTGACTAGAATAAAATATTTTGAAAGCAAGAGAAAACCTAAACATATGTGTGAAAACCCTGGAAGACAAGTCGGGTCAGCATAATAGATAATATTGAAGTATTATATGCAGAAAAGGATAGTTCGACCCTACTTGAAGAGACACCTATTCACCTAGCTAGATTTGTATAACTAGAAGGCACTTTAGCTCATTTGAAAAACACACACTCATTGAATTAGTGCACATATCTTAGAAGTGCAATAGCAACATAAATAATGCACAAGTTTGGAAGAGGAGCAACAACAACTACAATGGTGCAACACACTCTTGTTCATCCTTTTGGTACTCTTACTTGTGCGCTACCTTGGAGAAGGTGCGCTCTCTTGGTTTATCTATTGGTTCTAGTGTGGCTTCCCGAGATCATTCTATTTAACAAAGGTTAAGGTGCTCGGGGGTGGCTTTGTGCCTATGGTTGGGTGAAAATGGTGTAGCATTGTCTATGGTGAAATGAGCACAATATTATAACAGGTTATGGGCCCACACCACCTTCAGAACAATCTAACCACTGGAAGGTAGATCCATAGCTCTTTGTCAAGCTTGTTAAAGCAAAATTCAAGTTGCAGCTAGGGTTTTTGATCTTGCATCAACAACAAACCCTAACTTGATTGTTCAGGCACTTTAAGTGAAGCATTTGGCATAATTCTTGAATATCCTAGTGCACCCTAACCCAACGCATCTCCTGGTGCCCTCAACCATAAAAGCTTCAAAGTTTATTTTTTGGGTCAAAGTCAAGGTTTGACTGGTCAAAGTCAAAAGACCGATCAAGGTCAAATTCAAAGATAGTCATGACTTCCTCCATGAAGTCAGAGTGACGCAGCAAAAGTATGGTCTCTTGGTAGAGCATGGAAAACAAGGATTGACATCATCCTTGCAAAGAACAAAGGGAAAAATTATGGAACCACAGGATGAAGAGCAAGCGTCAAAGGATGAAGAGTTTGATTTTTGGAGCTTCCAAGCACTTGAACATGGAGTAGGAGAAACAATAAAAAGCAACAACTGCAGATCTGAACCTCTAGAAAGAGAAGGGATCTTTGTTCAAGAAGCAATCGTAGAGCCAAAAAGATCTTATATCTAATACATTCAGATGAACAACACACTCTCTAGGTTGGAAAGAATACTTGTCTCAGAACAAAAGCAACTCAAGCGAACCAATAGCTAAATTCCAGGTTTGCATATAAGGTTTGATATTTTTATTATTGTTGCTTAAGTGAGTATTGCAATCCTTTAGATTTTTTTAATGCTAAGAACAAATGAATACTTAGTAGCATATACTATTAATATAAATGCTTAATGTACTTAATTGCAATATGAACTAACATCTCCTCTATGAGATATTTCTTGTTCTTGTTTTCAGGCAGGACACCTTGGTAATGCTATAATGAATTACCATGAAATTAATATGTTATATAAAATGCTATTATATTGGAAATACTTTTGCTGTTATTGTTCTTGTTCCAGGCAGGTTATCATACATATTCTAGGAAGGTTACCACAGAAAAGAAAGACTTGAAAGGAATCAGAGGGAGTCAAACTTCAGAGGGAGTCAGTGATCATGAAGAAGCAAGTTTTTGTGACACTTTGCAGGATGCATATGGGCATGCAGCTGATGGAAGCGTGGTTCGAGGATTCTCTCAGTTAGAGGGATTTGATGGAAAAATTCGAAAAGAAGGATATTGTAGGCGTTTGTGCCGAGTTGTAGGCCTTCGTGCCGAGTTGTAAGCTTTGTGCTCAGTTGTAGGCCTTCGTGCTGAGTATTAGGCCTTTCTGTCGATTTGTAGGCTTTGTGCTGAGTTGTAGGCCTTCAAGTTGATTTGTAGGCATCGTGCCAAGTTGTAGACCTTCATGCCAAGTTGTAGGCCTTTGTGCCGAGTTGTAGGCTTCATGCTGAGTTGTAGGCTTTATGTTGAGTTGTAGGCTGCTCTAGTGAGATGGTCTAGTATGTCGAGTTGTTGATACACCAGTGAGACATTCTGGTATGCTAGTGATCGAGTTGAGAACCTGTATGGTTGTTATGGTGTTGCTCGTAATATGATTTGGGTGATCATGAGATAACTTGTGTAGCTTTGGTGATGCTACCGGTTTGCAAGAACGTGTAGGTCTTGCCCATGCCATGTGATATGGATGGATAATGATGATACTCACGACATGGGTGTAGCCATGGGTGAGCATGTCATGTGGGTGTAGCCCATGATGATGATGGTGACACACACTACGAGGTGTAGCTATATTGTTTTCTAGCGGGTTGTGGCCCCTAGATGAGATTGACAGGTCCACATGGGTGTAGTCATGTGTGTCGTAATGATGCTACCGATAGCATGGTCTACATAACCATGACTAGAGGATCATGGCATAAGAAGCAAGTATATGAAGACCAAAAGGGAACATCATGGTTAAATATCTCCCTAGCTAAGAGGGAGTGTTGATGTTTTGGTAGCTATGAGAGGTATTAACCTCCATGGATAAACCTTTGACTGGAATAAAATATTTTGGAATCAAGACAAAACCTAAACAGATGTGTGAAAACCATGGAATACAAGTTGGCTCAGAAGAATAAGTAATATTGAAGTATTATATGCAGAAAAGGGCAGGCCGACTTTGCTTGAAGAGACATGTGTTCTCTTATCTAGATAAGTATAAATAGAAGGTACTTTATCTCATTTGAAAAACACACACTCACTCAATTGGTGCACATATCTTAGAAGTGAAGTAGCAACAAAAGTAGTGCGCAAGTCTGGAAGAGGAGCAACAATAGCTGCAATGGTGCAACACACTCTTGTTCATCCTTTTAGTACTCTTACTTGTGCGCTACCTTGGAGAAGGTGTGCACTCTTGGTTTATCTATTGGTTCTAGTGTGGCTTCCCAGAATCATTCTATCTAGCAAAGGTTAAGGTGCTTGGGGGTGGCTTTGTGCCTATGGTTGGGTGAAAATGGTCTAGCATTGTCTATGGTGAAATGAGCACAATATTCTAACAGTACCAACTAATAAATCTTATCCATTGTGCCAAGAGGATAAATGATTAGGTTTATTTCCTTAAAGCTTGCATTGATGATCCAGGTTGAAGTCTCCACCACAAGGCCTGCTATATTTGGGATAAAACTATTTTCACCAGTTATAGATATGTTATCCCTTAGGTGTTGCTCCAGTGCTAGTGAGCATCCATAGTCTCGATGAACTCACTATAGCATCACAAGCCTTACTTCATTTCCAACTAGCATCCATAGCCATGATAGAGATATCTACATGCTCCCTTTATTTACTAGACTTCCTTTCCCAATCCTTCCTTTTAATTATATATCTTCTTTGACAACCCGAGGAATGTGGGAAGTAGTGGCTTTTAAAAGGTTGTTGGGGATGACAACCAACTGCTGGGATTTATTTATGATTCGTTGTGCCTGGTTATTAAAGCAATTCCCTTTTGAATTTTTGTCCATAAATTTGATTATGCATCCTTAATGTGATCAATTGTTTAAATGTGTGGATATGGATCCCTTGACATGTTAGACTTGTTTATCAGCTAGGATGTGAGAACAACTAGTGTTTTGTCATCTATAGAGATCATGGTCCAACCACTTATGCATCATTTTAGCACATTCCATATATGTCTTCGAAATCATCTTTTCTTCTAGTTCATAACCCAACAAAGGTAAGCATAATTCTCTCATGCCTTTTCCTATATGATGTTGCGATTGTGAAAGAATAAGAGCTTATGAAAATGATTAGTTCTACTGAAGCAATTAAATAATAATAAATGTAGGTATACACTATGCTTAAACAACCTGAAATAGAATTCAAGCAAAACTGGGCTATAAAATAAAAAAGAGACAAGTATTCTCAAATATGAACAAAAATTAAAAATGTGTACCTTTATTGTGTACTGTTGAAAACAAGTTGTTAATGAAAGAATCTAGAAAAGGAAAAACCATGCAAACCAATCGTTGGCGAGTATAAATTGCAAGTATATCAAATGCTAATACACCTCTTGGAATAATGACTCATAACTATGAAAATCTTTAAAAGTAAGTAGCTTGTTTGAGGGATAATTCAACACTTGTAGGTTGAGATGTAAGTACTTTCTGTGTGTTTTTCTCGGGTCTTTATTCAAAAAGTGTTTGTAGTCTCGAGCTTTGAAAATCAAATGATCTGCTAAAACTTAAATTTCCAACAATGTCATATTTACTTAGTATTTTTTTCAACATATTTATTCATGAGAGATTCCAAGTCGATTCATAAACTTATCATTTTCAATCGTGTGATATTATCAGTGAACTAGGCATTGGGGATAGAGTATGACTAATACAAAATGTTTATTGAAAATACATATCCCATCCTTGTGTTTGAAATTTCATCCTAATCATCACTGTACTCATCTTCTAATAATTCAAGTCATTAAAATTTTATAATTGAGCACAAGTATATAGAATACCACTCCAATTAAAATTCAAAATCATTATTCCTAATCACAAATCTACATTTTATTTACCTTTCAAATGCACATAGGCATTATTCTCGTAATGTAGGTCTATAAATTCATGTGACACAATTATCGTTTGAGTGTAGGTGCAGAGGCAAAGCATTTTCCTAACTRTTGAAATAAATGGGGCCAAACATTTAGGCATCTCCTTCCTTGTCAGAAAGTTGTTACCAACCATTTCTACAACCATCTCACTTGAGGTTTGTTCTTCGAGTTACTTGAAAGCACAAACATTCCTATAGTCCTAAACTTACTTTGAATGTAAATCCATTATCATAATATTGCARCTCAATTCTTGTGATACTCAATGACCACTAGATGCTTTCCTTAGATGAATTTGATAATCTAATCTTGGAATTGTTGATAGGCATGACATGATCATGAGGGTGTAAATTTATGAAATGGTTTTACTGCCCACCTCTCCTCGTATATAGGGCATGCTTTACTAAAAAATAATGAGAAACATCCCTAGTTTATGCGGTTAAGAATCTACAACATCATAGGCATTTTCCCAATCATTTATGTCAACTATCATAAATTGATCTTTGCAGGAATAACATAATTGCTACATTTAAAGCAACCCTTCAAAATGAAACCCCAACTAACATCTCATACCAATCATTGTAGATTTTAACCTTGTACAATAAATTATTGCAAATGGATTCTTAATAAAAAAAAAATATAGAATGACACACACACACACACACACACACACACATTAGATAGATATTTTACCCTGGAAACCCAAACCGAGAAAACCAACAACATGTTTAGAGTCGCACCTCTAATATTTTATTCATCATATATCTTCATTGTTTACAATACAATATATATAGGATCCCGCGACATCCAAAACCCTAATCCACTGACCCAGATTAATTAACAACCCTAATTCCTTAACCAAAATTAGAAAACCATCGACGAAAACCATGTGCCGAAAAACACTAAAAAACAGACGCAAAAACCACCAATTTTTTTTTCCGAGGGCGTTTCCCCCAAACCCCCTCGCACTCGACGCAACACAAGCACTAGGTTTAATTATGCAAAGAATATAACACATACCCAACATTCTCCCACTTATTGTTTTCTTTCCATACATGGGATTACAAAATTACATGGTCAACAATCTAGGGCAACAATGGGCATTGTTTCTCTACACCATGAGAAGTTCTTGGTGCTCACAAAATTTGCCAATGAATCTGCAACATTCTTCAAAGTATCCACGTTCATCAACAACGCCTTCTTGTCTTCAACCATGTCTCTCACAAAGTGATATTGAACATCAATATGCTTTGTCTTTGAATGATAAGTATGGTTATTCGCCAGGAATATTGCACTATGATTGTCACAATCTATCCTTACAACTTGTTGTACAAACCTAATACCTGAACACAATCTATGTAACCATACTATTTCCTTGCTTGCATCAGTGGTTGCCATGTATTCAACTTCTTTAGTTGAGACTACCACTACAACCTATATTTTTCTCATCCAACCAATTGCTTCTCCAAACAGGTTAAAGACATACCCACTTGTAGATCTTCTGCAATCCAAATCTCTAGTTTTGTCTGCATCAACAAACCCATGTATGTCCAACACTCTATCCAATCCTGGTATGCCTTGGTAACACAATCCATAACTAGTAGTGCCACGCAAATACCTGAAAAGTTCTTTATTATGGTTCAATGCTCCTTCCCTGGTTTTGACATGTACCTGTTTAAAACTCCCACTGCATGTGCAATGTTCGGTCTAGAACAAATCATTGCGTACATCAAACAGCCAACCAAACTAGCATATGGAACATGGGACATGTCCTCTTCCTCTTTTTGTGTCTTAGGATACTAATCCACATATATCTTTACACCTACAGGAATAAGAACCTTGACCGGTTTACATTCATGCATATTAAACCTATGGAATATTGTCTCGACATATTTCCTCTATTTTAACAAGAGCTTATTGTTTGCTCATTCTCTTTTAATTTCCATACCCAATATGAAATTTGCAGAACCAAGATCCTTCATGTCAAATTTAGAGGACAACCGATTTTTCACATCTTGGATAATCTCCCTGTCGTTTCCTATCAACAACATATCATCCACATACAAGACCAAATAAATAAGATGATCACCAATTAATTTGAAATACAAACATTGATTAGCTTTTCTTTTTGTGAAGCCAAGTCCCAACATATAAGTATCAAATTTTAGATACCACATCCTTGGTGATTGCTTTAACCCATACATGGACTTTTTCAACTTGCATACTAGCTCTGTCTTTCCCTTCATAGCAAAGCCTTATGGTAGCTTCATGTAGATTTCTTCTTCCATATTACCATGTAGGAATGAAATCTTCACATCCATCTATTCTACTTCAATATCAAA
Organism: Picea mariana; assembly: GCA_032191745.1. NCBI lineage: Eukaryota > Viridiplantae > Streptophyta > Pinopsida > Pinales > Pinaceae > Picea > Picea mariana. The sequence goes on along the minus strand of JASDQU010010666.1, from coordinate 220,085 downwards.
AGAAGAAACAACAAATAAAAGAAATCTAATAGAACTTAACTTGGCATCAAGAGAGAAGTTTTCACCCAAGTCAATTCCCTCTACCTGGGAATAACCTTTTGCTACTAACTGAGCTTTGTATTTCTCTACTTTATCTTCTGCATTCAACTTTTTTTAAACACCCATTTGTTGCCAATAGGATTTCTTCGAGTTGACAATTCCGCTAGAGCCCAAGCCTCATTTGTGTCCAAGGCTTCCATTTCTTCAACCATGGCCTTTTCCCATAGTTTTCCAACCTTTGAATCCACTGCCTCTCTAACAGTTCTAGGATCATCATCAATAATAAACAAAAAAAAAATTGAAAGGAAATCAGGTGGATTATACCTTTCTTTTTGCATTCTTTTCCAAACCGATCTCCTTAATACTGGAGTATGGGGATCTTCTTCTTCTTATTCTTGCTCTTCTGTAGAGTCTGATTCATTATCCTTCAACTCAAAAACTATTTTCTCTGGTTATTACTCCCTTGGTAGGAC
>JASDQU010010666.1:164235-210065 GCA_032191745.1 Picea mariana | reverse complement strand
CAATTTCTGCAATTCTTCAATTCTTGGAGTACTCTGATCCTGTAGATAATATTACTCAATGTATTCTCTGAAACTCCTCCAATTTTCACTCCTTGAATCCTCCCCAAAAAGAGGTTATAGAAAGAATGGTAGACTTTATTCAATTTTGGTCTATTCAGGAGAGTGAACTTGCACATAATGCCCCACGCTCAATAATTAACATCCGAATCTGAAACTCGCACACAAGAAACTAAAGTCCATACTATTTTCAATGAAATTTTTCCCACTTCATTTGGATGCTTTATGAAGAAGTTATGAATGTTTTACCCGAAACACCTGTTTATTGACTAGCTTCAGGACTGGTCACAAACCCTATCTTCCACATAGTCTCCATAATTATAGCAAATCAAGAGCTGAAATTTTTACCAGAGGTACCTTGATATGTCTTCTCAATACCATAGTGATTTCACCATCTGAATCATTCTAGAAAAAAAGTTATAGTAAAAATGGTAAGATGACCTGAAAATAACATACCTTAGAACACTTCACCAAAATACTTCATCCTCCCTTGAAATCCGGCCTTCTTTTCTTCTTATTTCCTCTTAAATTCGACTTGTATCAAATGAATTTATAATGATGTTTGTTTATACCATTTATGTCACTTCCTTTTAACATTAGGGCCGACCTGACACTTTCNTTAATTATCTTCAGGGCCCACATGTACTTCCTTCTTCAATTCACTTTGTCATCTTCAAAAATTCATTTCTCCTCAACCATGAGGATCCAAGTGACGTGCCACATACCACCGGAAACAACATGATGTATACTATCCATCCATGGGTGTTGTATCTGCATGTGCATTTTCCTTCATGTCCAAATACCTTTATCAATCTTGCAGTCCAAAACCCATGACTAGGGTTGACATCAATGACAACAACCAATCTTCCAATAGTCAAGCGGCTGGACCTACTGATGACACCGCACCCGCGACCCTACACCATCGGCTAGCTTCGCCAAGGAAGATATCTATGTGTCAGCCAACAGTGTCGTCTGCCCTACGACAACAAGCCTTTCAAAGATGAGGTATTATGTGATATTTATCCCCTTGAAGTTTGTGATGTTCTTTTAGGACAAGCATATTTGTGGAAGTTTCATGTTGTGTATGAGTTTAGACCCCGCAGTGTTATTATTACTTTGGGTAGACAATTGTACAAGATACCATAGGTAGAGTCGCCTACTGCTATTTCGTTAATCTCTGCTAAGCAATGCAGTAAGGTCAATTCACAGACCGAGAATTTCGTCTTATTTGTGATTCGTGCTCATAGTAAGAAGAAGGTCATTGCCACATCTGTGGCCTCTACACAGAGCCTCTCTTTGCAGCAAAAGCAAGTGGATGGGATCGTGGAAGAATACAAAGACATCTTCTCCTCACCCACCGGGGTACCGATGCATTTTGAATTCAAGCATCGAATTGATCTAACCCCCAGTGCACCTATGCCTAATGGACCAGTCTATCATTGCTCGCTGATGGAAAATGATGAAATCGAGCATCAGATCCAAGAGCTTATTCAAAAGGGGCACATCAGACCCAACTGCTCACCTTGCGGAAGCCCAATTTTACTGGTGCAGAAGAAGGACGGGACCTGGCGACTCTGCATTGATTACAGAGAATTAAACAAAATCATAGTAAAAAACCGATACCCAATTCCCAAGATTGATGACCTTCTAGACCAACTCAACGGGGAAAAGTTCTTCAGCAATATTGACCTAAATTCTGGCTAGCACCATATTCCCATCGAACCAACGGATGTCTTGAAGACAACTTTCAAATCTAAGGAAGGTATCTTCTAATGGTTGGTCATGCCCTTTGGCCTAACAAATGCACCAACCACTTTCATGAGGTTGATGGATGATGTATTGAGACCCTTCACCAACTCTTTTGTGGTGGTATATTTGGATGACATCCTCATCTTCAACAGAACTTGGGAGGAGCACATGCGGCATATTCAACATGTTTTGAGCACTCTGTGACAACACAAGCTATATGCCAACTTGGAAAAATGTTCCTATGGCATGAACATAGTCCAATACTTGGGCTACATTATTGATGAGCATGGGGTATATGTCAATCCCGCTAAGATCCCAGTCATCCATGACTGGCCATCCCCGACCACACTAACCAAGCTTCAGAGCTTCTTAGGACTGGCCAATTTCTACCGATGGTTCGTGTTGGGATTCTCCCATATTACATGGGCCCTCAGCCATGTGACCAAGGGTGGTGGCAGGGAAAAGTTCATGTGGGGTAAGGAACAACAATGAGTATTTGATGATTTGAAGAATCGCTTGTACTCAGCTCCAGTACTCTCCTTGCATGATCTGCAACAACCGTTCGAGATTGAGACTAATGCATCTGACTATGTTGTAGGCACAATTCTCACTCAACACGGTCATCTAGTGGCATACCACAGTGAGACACTCTCATATACTATCCGGAAATACCCCACCTATGAGAAGGAAATGTATTCCCTTGTATAAGTCTATTGTCAATGGAAACATTACATTCTGGAAAAAGGAGACAATCATCCACACTGATCACAAGCCTCTATAGTTCATATAGACACATGGGAAGTTTCAGAACGACCGCCATCAGAAGTGGTCCACCTACCTGCAACAGTTCCATCTCAAAATCAAGTATAATACAAGGAGCACAAATCGTGTTGCTGACAGCCTCAGTCGACCTCCCATAGCTGCATTCACCACTGTGCTCCATTCATATGGACATGAGGCATCTAAGTGGCCCCAACTTTATCCTCAAGATCTGGACTTCGCCACCACCTATTAGCTCTTGGGTACATGTGCGATTGTCACCGATTTTCACATTCAGAAGGGGTTGTTATTCCATTTGGGCCATCTTCATGTTCCTGCAAGCGAGCATGCAAAGATTATTTGGGAAGCCCAATACAGTCGGGTGGTAGGACATTTTGGTGTGGAGAAAACTGTGGTTGTTCTCCAAAAATAATTTTATTGGCCAAAACTTCGACAGGATGTCAAAAAGTATATAATATCTTGCATTGCATGTGCCATTGTCAAGCCATCCATCAAGAAGCAAGGCTTATACACCCCTCTTCCTACCCCCGAGAAGCCTTCCGTCCACCAAGCAAGGCAATGCTTGTGTATTTGTGGTCGTTGATTGATTTTTGAAGATGACCATCCTCACATACTGCAAAAGAACATCACAATGACAGATACTTCCAAGCTCTTCTTCGAACGAGTGTGTGTCCATTTTGGGATACCACAGACCATCATCTCCTACCGGGACAACATGTTCCTCAACACATTTTGGTTGAGTCTCTGGTCACTATTGGACACCAAGCTCACTAAATCCATCGCTTTCCACACCCAAACAAATAACCAAACATAGGTCATCAATAAGATGATTGTGCACATCCTGCGCATATACAACTCTAAGCATCTGCATACATGGGATGAGAGTCTCCCCGATGTTCAACATAGTTACAACATGGCTCTCCATAACTCTACTGGCCATAGTCCATTTTAGGTGGGACTGGAACCCTTGGGTCCCATTGATGTTGCACTATCTCTAGAAACCACACAGAAAAAATCTTTCCATGTTCAGTCTGAGACGAACAAAGCCATTAGATTCATTGAGTGGATTCAACACATCCACCAACAGGTCCAAGAGATTTTGAAGAAAGCTAATACTAAGTACAAGAAACTCGATTATCAACATAGGGTACTGCACTGGTTTCAGGTAAGAGACAAGGCCTGGTTACACTTGTAGAAGGAGCATCTTACAAGACCCCATCAAAAGCTCCACCCACTTTGCTATGGGCCTTACACCATCACCAAGGTTGTGGGTAACAATGCTTTTGAGCTCAACACTCCACCATTCCTTGGATTGCACCCAGTGTTCAATGTGTACCTCCTCCTGGCATATTTTCCACCATTATTGGACACCTCATAGATCGTAGAACAACTGACACCAACAAATCTCAACCCTGACTGCATGGAACATGCATCCACTGATTAGATAGTGGACACACAAGTCAAGGGCATTTGCCAACAAAGGATCCAACTTTATCGGGTTGTAAAGGTAGGGTAGCTCCTACACCAAGGAAAGTGGATCACCCAAGGTGAAATCCAGCAGAAGTTTCCTCACCTGATGGGGGAACTCAACGCAATGGAKACYATTGMTTCCTAAGGGGGAGGATTGATCCAGGTGGAYATTGGTGGCCACCCACCTATTTCAACTGGCTACTCTTGTCAGTTTTTAGTTCAACAAGTTCTTCTGTACTTCTTTGTAATTGTGGGTTTTACAMTTTTGGGGTTGTCTGAAGCCCTACACATCTTCCAAGTGGATACTGGTGGCCTCTCACCTAATCCAACTGGCTTACTTTGTATGTTTTCATGTCAACACATCTTGCTGTACTTCCAGGGCCGTTTTGGATCCCTAAACAATGTTTTTTTGACTCGGCATAGTTAAATTGTAGACGAAGATAGAGTTTGATAGCGTAATGTGTAGTTCTCTAAAAGACTTTTCCAACGGGCTATCACATGCCTAAAACGGAGGTCGTATGCAAAATTTACGACCCCGGGAAGTTGAGTACCAACTTACCCATAGGGGCCCACACGACTTTTGGCATTTCACCTCCTAGGGTTAGGTTTTTGGATGTCTAGGGTTTTGGAATTCATGAGTAATATTAAAAAGGCCTCTGGAGCCTCATTGTAATCATTTTTCTCAGACAGATGTACGTAGTAGCCACATCTCTTCTCATAGATAGCTACCACCATTCGAGCAAGTGTTTTAGTTCTGCAGTTTTACAATTTCAGCCTATTTAATTTATTCAATAGAAGATATTGTTCACTGGATATCTGTGTTGTTCTTCATATCTATGTGTTTATTGTATTCAGTTTGTTAATCAGTTCGTTTCGCTCCTAAATCTGGATCAACCTTGCTATACTGCACTTCTTACAAAATTCTTCGAATTCATTTCCGCATAATTCTCCACCGTTATCCATCCTCAACACCTTAATTCTCTTCTCTGTCTTATTCTCCACAAAAGCCTTAAACTCTTTGAATTTTTCAAAAACTTCTTATTTCTTCCCGAGGAATAAATCTATGTATTCCTTGAGAAGTCATCTATAAATGAGACATAGTACATACATTTTCCCAGTGATGGAACCAAGACAGGTCCAAACACATCATTGTGCACCAACTGTAAAATTCCCTCTGCCCTCATTGCACCAGAGGGGAATCTTACTCGATTCTGCTTCCCATATATGCAATGTTCACATAAATCAAATTCAAGAGAGTAGTTTTATATACCTCCAACCATACCTTTACTATGTAGTACTCGAAGGCCCTTCTCTCCTATATGTCCCAGTCTTTGATGCCATAGCATAGTCTTTTCTCTAGAGATTGTAGGAGTTTTTTATTTTTCAACTCCATTCTCATGAACAACATAATTGTTGCACTTGTCACTAATAGTGCTTCCAAGTTACTTATATAGGGTTCCAATTCAAACTCCCTTCAACAACACCATTTCCCCTTGAACCATCCTGCAGGTTTTTTTCTCAAACACTATTTTTACCCCTGCATCATTTATTTTGCTTGCAGAAATCAAATTTCTGGCCAACCTTGGGATGTGCAGAATGTTAGAGTGTTCTAATCCTTCCATCCTGTTAACCCCTAGATTTTCACTCTTGAAAATCTTGAGGGTTAAGATCCAACATGCATTATTTTGGCTAGGATTATGAGATTCTGCTAGTGTTAGTACTTGTGGTTAGCAAAGGTTGGTTTCCATTGGAGACATGTATATGACTAGTACATGGTTATTTTGTTCAAAGGTAGAGTTAACTTGGTTTCCCATGCATTTTGAGAGAGATGTCTACATAGAACAAGTGTTCCTACTTTTTTAGGAGACACGATTTGAGTGGGTCTCTTGACAGTTTGGAGCAGTTATGAGCATACATGGATGGTCCTTGCATGATTCTAGGCCCGCTAACACTTTTTTGGGCGACATGCAAGAACTTTCTATTTTTAGTAGTTTGAGCTCCATGCCCTAGATTTAGATTATGAGAACATATTATTGATCCTTGAGACATTATAAGTCTTTTGGATATTTTCTAGGATGATTTGGCACAAATTTCTATTTTTAGCAAGTTGAGCACCATGGCTCGCATGTCGATTCTGATTGCGGATTCATATTACTTGCGAAAAATCAAATCCAACGAGTATAATATCATGGACATGCGAGGACTTTCTATTTTAAGCAGTGTCTATTTTTAGCAGTAGACACATGATGGTGGTCTCCTAGTCATTCCGAGCATTTGTGGAGAGTTTGGGTAAGTTTTGATAAGTTTCAAATTCTTAGGACCGGATGGCTATTTTTGGAAATTTCTATTTTTATCAGTCATTGTCATCTCTAGCAGTGGCAAGTGGCAAGCTCAGATTTTGACATGTGGCAGAGTATCAAGATGATGTGGCATCTATACAACATCATGGACCAAGGGCATATTTTCCAAGGATTATGCATTAAATGAGAATTAAATAAACTAAAGAGGTGGCACACGGGTGAGGTGGCATTTTTTAGGAGAAAGTTTAGCCTCTCAATACTAATTTTTCTGAGTCTATTCCTCTCACTTTCCATGTAATCAGTTTCTAAAAATTCTCCCTAAATTGCTTTTAAACACAAAATTTCTAAATTTTAGGAAATCCCTAAAAAATAGCGTGAATTTCCCTTTAACTCATAACTCCCTCATCCCTTGGCCAAATTTAGCAATCTAACATGCGTTGGAAAACTAAAATTATCCTCCATACATTGTCACTCATAACTCACCCATGTTCATTACTCTCTCACACTTATTCCCTCATGCACATTAACTCCTAGTTTACTCACACTATTCTCTTATATATTGGATGGTTTTCATTGGTTATTCATCGGTTCTTAGCAACAACTAGCATAGTGTTTCTTTCTCGTTCTTCTCTCTCTCTCTCTCTCTCTCTCTCTCTCTCTCTCTCTCTCTCTCTCTTAGTCTAGTGACTCTTCTTTGAGTAAAGTGATCATTGTACTGGTTTTGGAATTTCCAATTGTGGTGCAACCAACCCTCTTGCAAGCCTATCAATAAAGAAATTGAGTGTTTGTGTTCTAATCATGTTTCTTGTCGATGTTTTGTGAATTTTGCAATCTGATTTGTCATTCTCCTTAACTATTTATTGTGATTTTATTGATCTTTTGAGTAGCTTTCTGTTCTATTTCTATTCCATATTCATTGTGTTAACTCTACAGRATCCCTCCAAGTGAAGAAATCATATTTTTCTATGGTTTTGGACAGTTTTGACACGCTTTCCAAGACAAAAAACTCGTTGATTTTTGGTTTACACGCAGAAAATTAGTCTTAAAAGACAACRACAAGGTACTAAGGGTGCCTAGGGACTCCCCCCAGAGGTTAGCAAGCACTAGCCCAAATGGAGAGGGGTTTATGCCATGACAATTTGSGGTTATTTATCCTTGAATTAGCCAAGTTTTCATCGTTGTTATAACATGTCTATCAACTCAATTGGAGGGTGGAAATTTGTGCTAACAAATTGGCGTCATTGTCGGGGAACGTCGGCCTTTGTAACAATGACATAAATGAGTTTTTTACTTTAATCCCTTTATTTTTTCTAACTCACCCAACGAATCCATAGGATAGAGGGACAACTCCATAGGGGACTTACACGCAGACCTCTCAGTTTCGATTCCCACACAAGGTCTAGTTCGGAGCTTCAACAAACCCTAACATCCTTTCTCAGAACGAGACTATCCCTTCACCAAGAACTCCTCTTAAAGTTTGTAAGTGTATGAGATCTTAGGTAAGTTCTTTTTTGATGAACACTATGGTGAGTGTATCTTTGACCTCTTCATCTTTCGTTTTATTTCCATCTCGAGCTATTAGTAGGGTAGCAACTGTGCTTTTTTCTATCTGAGACTAACAATATGGATGTAATTGTGAGACCACCAATAAGGTGGAGATTTTTAGCCTTTGGCCTATTAAGTTTTGTTGCATTCCCATATTATCCCCATGATTTACCTGCACATAAATGGCTTAAACACATACCTTTGTTTGCAGGGAGGTTGGAAGAATCAGTTGAGGATCACTTGGGTAAATTTTTGCAAGTGGTGGGTGATTTTGATGTGGAACATGAGGATGTGGTGATGAGGATGTTTGTGTCAAACCTTGAGGGGGAGGCACGAGAATGCTACAAGTCCCTTCTCTATGCTTCCATTGATGGATGAGATTCCTTCCAAGAGAAATTGATTGAGAGATGGGAAAATACACATGACATTTTCTTCTCATGCACATTTTTTTCAATTATTAAAAAGCATGAAAGTGAAGTTGTTTTCCAAATTTTACAATCAAGTTCCTCACAGAGTAAGGCCTAACGAAGATGTTTCTATGACTTATTATCTTGAGGCATTTGATGGTATTTTTAGTGTTTTTCTCAGGAATGAAGACCCTCAAAATCTGGAGGAAGTGAAAGCTGTCACTATCAAGATAGGAAGAAGTTATATTGCAGCTTGTGAACTCCCTCTGATCCATGTCCCAAACCAATCAGTGAAGGTAACTCCACTCGATGATATTCAACCATTAGTTGTTATAGAAGTGCACAAAGTCTATGTTATTGAAGATGAACCACAACTTGCACCGTATCAAGTTCCCAAAGATGAACAAGAGGGTGATAGCCCAATTTTAGATGATCCAGAACCAATAGATGCACCATTTGAGCCATATGCAGAGTTCGAAGAAGATGAAGGTGAAGATTTGAATACTCAAAATTTTTCGTTGGTTCCTTCCATTAGTGAAGATGAAAATTTTCAAGAGGAGGAACCACATGTTAACCAAATAGAGATCAGTCAATAGGGGATTTCCTTTGTGTCCATTAAAGTAGAGGCTTCATCCTTGCCTATCACAGTAGTGGTATGGAAACAACTTGATCAGATACCATTACAACAAGAGGAGTTGCTTTTGGTTTAACTAGAGGATTATGTCCTTTACACTTTGCCTATGATTCCACATCTCGAGGTTGTTCTTTGGGATCTTGAGATTGATCAGGACTTGGATATTAGAGTTCATCATGACCCAATTGAACTCAGGATGATGGAGGTATTTCAGTAGATATATTCTAAGAAATATGGCTCTCATGCTTTCATGTTGGTTACTATTGAAATACCATGTTCTAGATCCCAATCAACAACATACAATCAACCAACAACCATCAACTATGCCTTTGCTATCAAGGTGACTTTGGGTCATATGATATTTCATGGTTGGTCCCCCTGGAAGGTTGAATGTGTTGACCTTTCTTGTCAGACTAATCATTTGGTTGCATGGTTACATTAGTCCTTTGAGTACGATGATTTAACCATGGTAGTTCTAAGGTAAAAACTTTTGGGTTTAGGGTAGTTGTTTTCCCTTTCCACGTTATCATTTTAGTAGTTTTAACTTGCTATTTTTTTGGCAATTTTAGGACAATAATTTACTTATCCTTTGCAATGTATTTTCCCTTCAGTATTTACTTCAATATTTTGCATAAGTGTCGCTAATTTCAAACCAAGTTATATCAACATGTGGTCGTGTCTTGTGTGTCTTTTTTTTTGAATAAATGGTTGTCCATAACTTTATTTCCCGGTAAAAATTTGAATGTTTATCTTTCACATGCCATGCCTTTGTGTCTATCATTAGGGTGAGCATGGATGGGGGTTCCATTTTGTCATTGGTCCCGAGGCATTGAGCCTTTAGGATGAGTAGTTTGAGGAGACACATGAGTGTCTTGTGTCATCTTATGTTTTGTCTCCTCATCTCTTATCATTGAGTCTCCTACTTACAGTCAATCGCCCCCCCCATCCAACATAGGGATATGGTACCTGGTTCTTTCATCTAGATCTTTTTGATGTATCACTTTGCGCTAAGGGAAGAGAGACATCATTGCTCTTCTTCTCAGTAGGTCATTCTGTATCGACTTCGACACATTATTGACAGATGACCCAGATGTAGAGCACCTTGGGAGCCATTAGCCTCATTGGTGGTTATCTCGCATACAACAAGGATGAGTGTCATTGGGCCTTGATTGGATGATCCTTGGCACTGTTCGACTTCATAACATCTTTCACAGTGTCAAGTTGTGCTCATACCTTAGGACCCATTGTCATTATTGATGGTGTTCCTTCGCACTAGACATGTGTTTACATTATTGACATCTGATCAAGTGGCTCTCTCCCTTGCATTGACATCAACACATTTACTGTGGGGAGGGGTGTACATTTGGGTGGTAGCAAGTAGTGGATTTGGATGAGACCCCTTATGTTTCAGTGGGAGGTATATATTGATTTGACTTCATGGCCCAATGGAGAGGCTTTGGTATTGTTGGTTTTTCTTGATCAACTTACTGGGCCTTCCTTCCTTCCACACATTTGTAGGGGTACATGGTGGTACATATCTTTTCAGAGCATCATTGGGACATATTACAAAGTTCTCATAGATCAATATTGTTACAGAAACAAAGATTCATATGGTTCTCGACATCCCACAGGGAGATCCCGTCCCCTTGAGTCACCATTGTTAACCCCTAGATTTTCACTCTTGAAAATCTTGAGAGTTAAGATCCAACATGCATTATTTTGGCTCACATTCTGAGATTCTCCCAGAGTTAGTACTTGTGGTTAGCAGAGGTTGGTTTCCATTGGTGAAATGTATATGATTAGTACATGGTTATACATTTTGAGAGAGATGTATACATACAACATGTATTGCTACTTTCTAGGAGACATAATTTGAGTGGGTCTCTTGATAGTTTAGAGCAGTTCTAAGCATACAAGGATGGTCCTTGCATGATTCTAGGCCTGATAACACTTTTCAGGGTGACATGCAAAGAAATTTATGTTTTTAGTAGCTTGAGTTCCAAGCCCCAGATTTAGATTTTGAGCACATATTATTGATCCTTGAGACATTATGAGTCTTTTGGACCCTTTCCAGGATGATTTGGCACATATTTCTATTTTTAGCAGGTCGAGCACAGGGCTCGCATGTCGTTTCTAATTACGGATTCAGATTCCTTGTGGAAATTGAATCTAATGAGTATAATATCATGGGCATGCGATGAATTTCTATTTTTAGCCGTGTCTATTTTTAGCACTAGACACATGATGGTGGTCTCCTATTCATTCTGAGCATTTGTGGAGAGTTTGGGTCAATTTCGACAAGTTTCCTGTTTGGACATTTTTGGAAATTCTTGTTTTTAACAATCATCATCATCTCCAGCAGTGACAAGTGGCAAGCTCAGATTTCAACATGTGGCAGAGTATCATGATGATGTGGCATTTACACAACATCATGGACCAAGGGAAAATTTTCCAAGGATTATGCATTAAATGAGAATCAATTAAGATAAAGAGGTGGCACACGGGTGAGGTGGCATTTTCTGGAGAAAGTTTAGCCACTAAAGACCAATTTTTCTCACTCTATTCCTCTCACTTTCCATATTCTCACTTTCCATGCAATTTGTTTCTAAAAATTCTCCCTAAATTGCTTTTAAACACAAAATTTCTAAATTTTAGGAAATCCCTAAAAAATACGGCGAATTTCCCTTTAACTCATAACTCCCTCATCCCTTGGCCAAATTTAGAAATCTAACATGCATTGGAAAACTAAAATTATCCTCCATACACTCTCACTCATAACTCACTCATGTGCATTACTCACTCAGACTTATTACCTCATGTACATTAACTCCTATTTTATTCACTCTCCTCTCATGTATATTGGATGGTCTTAATTGGTTATTCGTCGATTCTTAGCAGCTTCTTTGAGAAAAGTTATCAATGTACCAGTTGTGGACTTGCCAATTGTGGTGCAACCAACCCTTTTGCAACCCTATCAATAAAGAAATCGAGTGTTTGTGTTATAACCTTGTTTCTTGTCGGTGTGTTGTGAATTTTGCAATATGATTTGTCGTTCTCCTTAACTATTCATTGTGATTTTATTGATCTTTTGAGTAGTTTTTTATTCTATTTCTATTCCATATTCATTGTGTTAACTCTGCAAGATCCCTCCAAGTGAAGAAATCATATTTTCCTATCGTTTTGGATAGTTTTGACACGTTGTCCAAGACGAACAATTCGTTGTTTTTTAGGTTTACATGTAGAAAATAAATCTTAAAATACAACAACAAAGTACCAAGGGTGCCTAGGGACTCCCCCAGAGGCTAGTAAACACTCGCCTAAACAGGGAGGGGTTTAGCCCGTGACAATTTGGGGCTATTTTCATCTTTGTTATAACAAGTTTATCAACTCAATTGGAGGGTGGAAATTTTTTCTAACACATCCATGAGCTTCAACTTGACTTTTCCTCATGCTATGGTTTTGGTTGTCAAGTCATCTCTTAGTAAAACATCACCTCCATCATGCCTTTCATATTCACATAACCACTCCCTATGGGAAGTCGTATGAAAGGATGCACCTAAGTCAACCAACCATGCCTCATGGTTTACATGTTTGTTTGAAGAAGCCAAGTACACATCCCCTCCTTCGTCCACATAGTTTTTTGCTTTTGTAGAAGGAGCATCTTCGAATCCCTTCCCTCTCTCAACACTTTTGGATCTACATTTTTCTTGTAGTTCCCTTCTTTTCCACATCTCCAACATACCTTAACAAATTTTCTGGGAGATTTAGACCTTACCTTAGATTTAGATCTCCCAATTGAGGACTTAGATCTATTTATTTTCTGGGAGCATCCTCTTGCAAATAAGGAATCTATGCTCTGGCTTTCCATATTTTTTGCCTCGTCTCCTCTAACAACAAGGATGCGACCACATCATCGAAAGTTAAAGTAGTTGCAATACTACCTATGGCCACAACCATATTATCCCACGAGTCTAGTAAAGAGMACAATAAATGGATACACTTATCTTTATTAGAAATCTTAATATCAACAGATAATAGCTGGCATTGAAGGCATTTAGATGCTTTGTCACTAGGTCTCCATCTTTYATCCTCGGGTTGTACAACTTCTTCCTCAGGAACAATTTGTTTACTAGGGATTTAGACTTACACAAAGCCCMTAACTTATCCCATAATGCATTGGTTGTAGCTTCCCCTAACACATTCAATAATATTGAATCTGAGAGACACAACCAGACTATGCTCTTCGCCTTCCAATATGACTTTTCCTAGTCTTCTGTTGTCATTCCTTTATGTGCAATACCTGGATCCACAAGAATCCATTGATCTTAGTCCACCATCATCAGCTTCCATAGCTCAAAACTTTGCCCACTAAATTTCTCGATCTCTAATTTTTAACTACTCGCCATTTCTTTTCACCTGGAGAATTGATACTGCAGAGCTCCCACTATAAGAAGGTTTATCATAGACACGAGCCGAACCCTCAGTCACAAAGGTGTCCCCCTGAAGCCAATAACTGCTCTAATAACAAATGTATATTTTAACCTTGTATAATAAATTACTCAAATGGATTCATAATAAAAACAAAAAAGATACAATGGCGCGCACACACACATTACACAAAGATTTAACCTTAGAAATCCAAACCGGGGAAACCAACAACCTGTTTAGAGCTGCACATCTAATCTTTTATTAATCATATATATTCATTGTTTACAATACAATATATATAGGATCCCACAACATCTAAAACCCCTAATCCATTGAACTAGATTAGTCAACAACCCTAATTGCTTAATTGGAATTAGAAAACCATCGGAAAAAACTATGTGCCGAAAAACTGCTAAAAAACGAATGCAAAAATCGCCCAAAAAAAATCAGGGGCGTTGCCCCCAAACCCCCAAGCATGGGTGCGCTTGCTCCTGTTTGACCCCCCTGTGCAACATAGACACTAGTCTTGGTCATGCAAAGAATATAACACATACCCAACAATCACAACATTAGTAGTCCAAAGATAACTTGATGATAATTCACAATCTTACTTAGAGGCTATGAATACACACCTTGACTTAGGAGTTTTGTTGACATGCATCGAATAGTAAACCATGAGTTCATTTAAGAGCAAGGTTCGTACAACTCCAGATTTGCATATGATAACAACTCCTTATGGTGAAGGTTGTATTAACTAGTTAGATATTGTAATTCTCCCAATTGACATTAGTGTTACAAATTGAGTGATCTTTCATGTTCATTTTTCAAGTGTCCTGTCATCAGAGAGTTTTTGTTTAAACTTTGCATTTCAAACTTTCAATATATTGAGTTGGATATACATATCAATTTAGTAGAAATGATGCATCATAAAATGCTACAATTATTTCATGTTCAACAAAAACCCCAGTCAACATTTAATACTTGCTTCAAGTAGGACTTGTCACAACATTTGAAATCACTTCATCCCTTAAAACTTCTTAATCATATTGTTCTTTGAATATTTATCTCATTACATATATCCTACTCTACACGAGGCCCACTATTGAATACACATGATCAATCCCTTGGGTTCAACAATTTATGGGGGTCTATGCTAGCTTTTAGTTTGTGGAATGTAGAGCCTGGATTTGAACAACCAACATTTGGCATGAGACATTCATGACATGATTGCATTAGGCAAATATATGTTAGGAAAAGAAGATCAATCAAACTCATACTAGCTCTTATTTTCTTGCAAGAAAGCTTCTAATAGTAACTTTACTAAAATACAACCTTTTATTGCCATGTATAAGAGTACATACTTGCAATATATGTGTCTATCCTAATATTAGTTCCCTTTGGTTCCCATCCTTAGGGATTGAGGAAAAGGTGTGGCCAATGAATGATATTTCACATATTTTACAAAATACATAGGAGCTTCTACAAAAGGTTTATGTGTCAAGACAAAAGATAGCCAACACTTAAGCCAAATTTCAGATTCAGAAACAAAACAAAGTGCAATTTTAGTTATCATGGTTGGATTGTTCAGTGGAAAGAAATTGAAACAACTAACTATGAAATAAAGAAAATAATAGTTAACTAAATCAAGAGAAAGTAAAAAGTGCCTAATATATATAGACTAATGTCTTAAAGGTCAATTGGCTAAAATAAAACTAATTTCAAACTAAGTAAAAAAATTTGATTGTATAAAGCAAGAAAGTAGTTGGAAATCAACTAAATTATCCCTATCCTAACCTATACCAACCTGCTTGAAATCATGTAAAATCATAAAGCCAATGTAACCATCAAAGGACATCAACACCTATAAGAATATTAGGGTGATGCATAACTCTATAGGGATAGTGTACTATGTATCTCCCGATGGAAAAATTAAAGCATTTTTAAATTCATTCAAACCAAAGAGGATTTTAATGCTTATTGTTTTGAGGAAACCATTGAGAAAATGATTATTCCAACCAACACTTAATGATGATGATTATTGCAATCTTGAATTGTTGGAATGAACTTGGGAGATAAAAATAGACATACCCTATTATCATCCCCACCTGGTTGTTTTGAATGGTCACTCATCAGAATTATCTCTTCATCGATATTGTCTTTACTTTTATTAATCATGATAGGTGGCTTCAAATTTGGAGTCATTCCACTCATATATGTTGAAAATTCTTTGACTGTAACACAATCTTCATGGAAGAGTGGTAACTAGGAATCCTTCAAAATAAAATTTGCATTTGGAAATTCAAAAGCCTCGGGTTTGACTTGGTCATTGAATGGTATAGGTCCATTTGTATTTGTAATATCCCAAATTTTACTCTTGGAATTATTTGTAATTAAATTACTTAAATACTATGCATGGATGTTTATTAACTTTGCTACATTGACACCATATCATGGTGTTGTGAACATTGTACATGTTTTTGTTTTGCAGTTAATAAACAAGACCAAAATCAACTGAGCTTGAGCGCCTATAGGGGATATGATACCACAAGAGGGGGAAGGTGAGGGGGTTTAAGGGGGTTTTGTGCCAAATATTTTAGCTATGCTACTTTGAACCCTCACCCATGTTCAAATTTGCCAAAACTTTTGTCAGACAGTTGGCTTAGGTTGATGGATAGTTGGTATGGATTGTTGGTTGTCATTGATGTCAACCATTGGAGAGTGATATTGTATATTGATGTCAATCCTTAGTGATTGATGTCAACCCTTGGAGAAAGTCCGGTAGCACAAAGGTTTGGGTAATGGACCCAAGGTTGTTTCATGTATAATGGTATGAGTTTTAATATAATTGAATGTAAGACTATTCTAGATGGATAGTACATTTCATTCCATTTTCAGTGGTATGTGGAACGTCACATAACTCCTGATGGTTAGAGAGTTATGGCCATGAGAAGTTGGAGAACCGAGGTTTGGGTAATGGACCCAAGTTTGTTTGATGGATAATGGTATGAGTTTTGATATATTTGCAGGTAAGACTATTCTATATGGACAGTACATGTCATGTTATTTCTGGTGGTATGTGGAACGCCACATAATTCCTCACGGTTTGAGAGTTATGGTCTTACGAAGTTGGAGGACCCTCATATGTTGGTTTGAAGCCCCAAAAGGTCAAAGAAGTCAAAGAGCTTGCAAAGAAGAAATTATTATTTAAATAATAAAGTAAAGTGACAAAGTCAAGAAGGATTATTTAAATAATAAAGTGAAGTGACAAAATCAAAGAAGATTATTTAAATGATAAAGCACGATGACAAAGTCAAAGAGGATTATTTAAATGATAAAGTAGTGGAGAACTTTTTAATTATGGAAAGTGGTTAACCCTAAAAATGAGGAAAATAGGTTAAGTGACCTAGAAATAGGTTAAGTGACCTATAAATGGGTTAAGTGACCTAGAAGATGCTTCTAAGGAAGATATTTGGAGAGTATAAATAAGAGGCAAGGCTCTCTCATTTTACATCACACTTTAGAATATTGAATATCTATAGGTGACTGAGGTAGCCAAAGAATATCTAAGCCTAATTTTAGAGGGAAGGTCAAGAAAAGAAGGCCAAAATTCAAGGGAGGATAAATTTTTTTGATGATGCTTTCTAAGGTATGTTATTTACAGGTCATCTCACTATTTTCGCAATAACTTTTTTTTCTAGAATGATTCAGACTGTGAAATCGATAGGCCATTGAGGAAACATATCCAAGTATCCGTGGTAAAAATTTCAGCTTGTGGGTCATTGTATTTTTGAGTTACACTCTGTGGAAAATAAGGTTTGTGTCTAGTCTTGAAACTAGTCTAAAACATGTGTTTCAGGTAAAAATGTCATAAATTCTTCATAACAGATCTAAATTCAGTAAGACCAAATGTGTTGGTTAGAGTACAGTCTGTAGTATTATGTGTAATGTTTTCAAATTGATTCAACAAATATTCCGTGTGGGGCACACTCTACAAGGTCACTCTCTAGAATAAACCAGAATTCAACAAGGTATGCCATTTTTGCTATAACTCCTTTTCTGAGAGGTTCCAAGTAGTGGCACCTGGAGGAATTGCATATAACACACTAAAGAACATTGTGTACTATTTTCAGATCTTTATTCATTACATGTACATAGTTATGATTATTTCAAGTTAGGTTTGTTGACTAATCCAAAACTAGTCATGTGAGACTAAAGAAAAGTTTGATGAAAATGCCAGTCTATTGTTGTTAAAGTTGGAAGGTTTGTAGGTATGTGATCATATACACCAGGTCTATTATAGAGTTACAAATCAGATTTGGATGATAAAATTGATGAGGAAATTTGGTTGAGGTACATGGTTGAGACAAGTAGTTGATGAGTTAGCACATACATGAGGTTTATAGTTGATGATGTTGGTTCTTCTTGATGAGTCATAGTTGATGAGTAGTTGATACATGATTGGTACATACTTGGTACATGGTTGGAGACACTTGTTAGTACTAGTGTAGACACATGGTTTATGGATGATGTAGCATACTTGTATTATTAGAAGCACATATTGATATCGATGATGATTATGAGTTGTTGTGTTATGCTCGGTTGATGCACATATTTGAGAGTTGTCTTGGTGATTGATCTTGGTGAGTAGATCTGATTTGGTTGATAAGATTGATGAGACACATTGTTGTGATAGGTTGTTTGGACAAGTTGTTGTGAAAGGTTATTTGTACAGGTTTGGTGCATGGTACAGGTTGAGGTACATGTTGGTGCATGGTTGATGCACTTGTTTATGATACAGGTTGATTACATGTTGTTTGGTAAAGGTTGGTGCATGGGTGATGCGCTTGTTTATGGTACAGGTTGATTACAGGTTGAGGTACGGGTTGATGCATGGTTCAGTTTATTGGTACATGTTATTTGGTGCAGGTTGATTGGTACAGGTTATTTGGTGCAGGTTGATTGGTACATGTTTACAGTAGTATCTCTCATAGTGATAGTGTGACAATGGTTCCATAATTCTACTTATACGTCAGGGCGGTTGGACGGGGCAAGGACATGTGATTGTAGCCACCTTCCGGTTGTAGCCAGAGAAAATAGGGGGTTGTAGCCTCCTTCTGGTTGTAGCTAGAGAATAGGGGAGTTGGAGCTTCCCTTAGGTTATAGTCTGAGAAACTAGGGGGTTGGAGCCTCCTTCCAGTTGCAGCTGGAAAACAAAGGAAGTTAGTGCTTCCAATGAATGTAATTCTTCAATAAATATAAGAAAAAACATTCTGTGGTTTTCTCCTGCTTTGGGTTTCCATGTAAAACACCGGTGTACTGTGTATGTGTATGATTATTCATTTGTTCATTGCTTATTTACTCTGTAGTTATTGGATGATAATGATACATTGATATAACACTTGGATTATATGGTTAAAAATGATTAAATTGCTCTATTACTGATTCACCCCCTCTCTCAGTAATCCAACAACTTTTACCTATGCTACTTTGAACCCTCACCCATGTTCAAATTTTGAAATTCAAAGCTAGAGAGGGATTAAAAGGAGTGGAGGAAACCATTTTCTCAATCTAAGTCACCACTCTTAAATTTTAACATATTGTCTCCCCTATATTCTTGGAACTAGGAGGAGCACTTGAGATTGAACTCTCTACCCATTAGGCATGAGGAAATTTACAATGACAAGGAGGAGGATGTTAGGAAAAGTGATAATGAGGAAGTCATGAAGTCTCAGAAAATGAAGAAAGAAGAAAAGATTGAGAAGCTTGAAGAAGAAGTTGTCACATTGAGAAGTAAAATCGTCAAGCTCAACAAGAACGTTGAAGAGACATAAACATTCAGATCAGTTATAGAGAATGAAGAGAAGCACTCTAGGTTGCTAGAAAAGAAGAATGAAGAAAATATAAAGAGTTATGCAAAAGTACTTAAATGAAGGAATCATGGTCAACAATAATCTAAGAAAACTATTGAAGATACATTTTCAAGAAGACCATCCATGTTCAAGCCACAAAGAAACTTCAATCATGATCATGATCAGTCAAGCAAAAATTTAGAAGGACTACGCCACAAAGAACATCATTCACTCCCAGGTATGCAAATTTATTTTATGGTAATTGTTTTTATTGTACTAACTTTGGACATAAGGTTGCAGATTGCAGGGATTATAAAATAAATGTTCAAGCAAGAAGTGCCTATGTGGTTGCACGTAACATTGAGTGTTACAAATTCATAGCTATGGACACATAGCCAATGATTGTAGAAGCATGATCGATATTTCCATGAAAGAGAATACTGATATCAGATTAAGAAAGTATGGATAAGAAAACAAGAAGAATAGGTGAACAAAGACCATGTACCAGAGATCGCAAGATTGACAATAAAACGAGATGAATAAAATTCTATAGAGAAAATGAAAGATGTCAGATACATAAAGGTTTGGAAAATAACTGAAAAAAAGGAAGGACAAGTAAATAAGGAACAAGTTCAAGGGATTGTACTTTCAGGCATTGTAGTGAAAGATAAATCCATAGACAGAAAGAAAGAAGTTAGAGCTCAGAGAGATAATGAAACTACCAATGAGGATGATGATGAATCTACCAATGAAGATGATGATGAATACATATCAAAGCATGAATTGTTCTGAGCCATCCGGCTTAGAGACTCCCAAGTAATATGAATATTAGACAGGCGAAGTCTATGCGATAGCTGTGACAGACCAAAGAACCATCCTTCGAGCAGCTTGCAGAGTTTGAGAAGACAGATTCAGAGCAACCAATTAATAGAAGTACAATTTGATAGATTAATCAAGACTTCATGATAATATAGTGATAAATGGGCCAACATCATGGACAATTGCGCAAGTAGAGTCTTGGACAGTATGGACAAAGATGGACTCGTAAGAACACTTAGCAGGTTTGGAAAGATATATGATAATGGACGAGAGCATGGATTCATAGATTGGTTCAAAGAGTGGTTCAGAGACAAATGAACATTATCATAATGGATGATAATTACACAGGAAATGGCTCGAACAATGCTAATGGATTCCAAATTGACAGATATTTTTTGGACACATGCAGTGCATACATCAGTTCACATTCAAAACATAGTAATGATCAGAAACAACAATGACAAAACTCTCTACGAACTATGGAAAGGAAGTGCAAACAACAACCTCTACATCAAGGTAACTCAAGGTAATATTTTATTAATTGAAATTTATGTTGATGATATTGTTTTGGAAGTACTAATGACAGGTTAATCCAGAAACTTGCAAAGGATATGCAGAATGGATTTGAAATGTCATTACTTGGAGGACTATCATTCTTTTTGGGTCTTCTTATATGTCAAAGAAACCAATGAATTTTTATTTCTCAAACTAAGTATATCAGAGAAATGCTAAAGACGTTCGGAATGGAAGATTGCAAACCAATTACCACTCCTATGAAAACCAGTTGCAAGTTGAGCAAAGATGATGATTCAAAGTCTACAGACCAGAGGCAATATAGGTCAATGATTGGTAGCTTACTATATGTGACAACATCCAGACCAGATGTAATGCAGGCAGTTGGACAGGTGGAACGATTTCAAGCAACACCAAACGAATCACATGTATTAGCAGTAAAGAGGATTTTCAGATATCTCAAAGGAACAAAGGAGTTTGAATTATGGTATCCAAAAGGAAAGTATTTATCACTTATTGCCTACACGGATGTAGATTGGACAGGTTGCATTGATGACCGATGACGCACCAATGGAACAACGTTCTACTTGGGTGAGTGTTTAGTATCTTGGCTAAGAAAGAAACAATCATCAATATCCTTATCTATAGCCGTGACAGAGTATATTGCAGCAAAAACATGTTCTACACAGGTTCTATGGATGAAACAAACTTTGACAGATATACAGGTTGAGTATGATGAGCCCATTCCAATCTATTGTGATAATACAAGCGCCATCGGTATCTCAAAAAAACCCAGTGATGCACTCCAAGATGAAGCACATTCCAATCAAGTATCACTTTCTACGGGAATAGGTTGCAGAGAAGAACATCAGAGTTGAATATGTGGGAACAAAAGAACAAGTGGCATACATATTTACAAAACTGCTTCCACAGGAATCCCTTGAGTATCTTCGCCAGAGACTAGGAGTAATTTCTACTCCAAAATGAATGCTTTTGAATGCTTATCTTATATGTCTTATATGTACATAAGGAAGCACCATAAATATGACAAAGGGGGAGAGATTTATCAGATGCAAATGTAAATGCTTGGAGAGAGAGCATAGAGGCATGTTTCCAAGGGGAGCGATTGTCACAAGGGAATAATGAACGATATGACTTCAGAGTGATACCCTTTGTCAAAGGGGGAGATATTATTCATATGAAGGGAAAAAGAGTAATCAAAGGTTTATAAACACAAAGAAAAATCAAAGGCACGTAGACAGGGGGAGCAGCCCCAAAGGGAGATACTCTTTGCCATTGATGTCAAAGGGGGAGAGATAGAAACATTGATGAAGAGTATACGCATGAATGTTATCATGACTAAGTGTTGCCATCAATGTTGGTGTTGCCATCAATGCCAAAGGGGGAGATTGTTAGACAATTGGCTTAGGTTGATGGATAATTGGTTGTCATTGATGTCAACCATTGGAGAGTGATATTGTAGATTGATGTCAACCCTTGGAGAAAGTTCGGTAGCGAATTCCGGTAGCACAAAAGTTTGGGTAATGGAACCAAGGTTGTTTCATGTATAATGGTATGAGTTTTAATACATTTTAAGGTAAGACTATTCTAGATGGATAGTACATGTCATTTCATTTCTGGTGGTATGTGGAACGTTACATAAATCCTCACGGTTGGAGAGTTATGGCCATGAGAATTTGGAGAACCCAGGTTTGGGTAATGGACCCAAGTTTATTTGATGGATAATGGTATGAGTTTTGATATATTTGCAGGTAAGACTATTTTAGATGGATAATACATGTCATGTCATTTCTGGTGGTATGTGGAACGTCACATAACTCCTCACGGATTGAGAGTTATGACCTTACGAAGTTGGAGAACCCTCATATGTTGGCTTGAAGCCCCAAAAGGTCAAAGAAGTCAAAGAGCTTGCAAAGAAGAAATTATTTTTTAAATAATAAAGTAAAGTGACAAAGTAAAAAAAGATTATTTAAATAATAAAGTGAAGTGACAAAATCAAAGAAGATTATTTAAATGATAAAGTGAGGTGACAAAGTCAAAGAGGAATATTTAAATGATAAAGTAATGGAGAACTTTCTAATTATGGAAAGTGGTTAACCCTAAAAATGAGGAAAATAGGTTAAGTGACCTAGAAATGGGTTAAGTGACCTAGAAGATGCTTCTAAGGAATATATTTGGAGAGTATAAATAAGAGGCAAGACTCTCTCATTTTACATTACACTTGAGCATATTGAATATCTATAGTTGATTGAGGTAACCAAAGGATATCTAAGTCGACTTCCAGAGGCTAGCCATATATGTGGAAACATCATGTTGTTTATGAGTCTCGACTCTATAGGGTGATTGTTACTCTGGGGGGTCAGCTCTATAGGATACCGGAGGTAGTTCTGACTATTGTTCCACCAAAATAGTGTCGCAAAGTAAAATTTTATACTTCAAAATTAATCCCCTTCATAATCTATTCAAAAGGTGAACAAAAGGACACTGCAATCACTACATCCTTGGCCCAAGACATTTCTATCCAACATAAACATATTGTATAAGAGAAAGAAGATATTGTTTATTCACCTATAAGGGTGCCTACACACTACCCAGTCAAGCCAAGATACAACAAGTTGGTTGAACAGATTCAACCCCTCCAGCAACAAGTTTTTGACAGCCTTCAACAAGATAAACAACGTGACTTCTCCATCAAGGCAAGCAGCTTACCAAGATTTAGATTCAGCAAATGCTTTCCCCTCTCCCCTGAGAACTCAATGCAATGGAGACCATTTCTTTCTAAGGAGGGAGGAATGATCCAGGTGGATATCGATGGCCACCCACCTATTCGAACTGGCTCAAAACARTTTGTTGGCAATTTACTATTTTTAGCAGTCCTAAACTTTTGGGGCCATTTTGAGGGCCTAAACAACRTTTGTTTTCACGATAATGCACCGCAAAGTTTTCCAAAGGATCTAATTGAGGCCCAAAATTAATCTCCTCATCGATACCTTTCTAACGAGCTATCATGCACCCCAAACGAAGATTGTATGCAAAAGTTACGCCCYCGGGAAGTTGATACACCAAACTACCCAAATTTGGGTCCACAAAACTGTTGGTTTTTCATTTTCTGGGGTTAGGGTTTTGGATTTTCTTTATGTTAAAAATGTCTTTAGAGYCTCATTGTAACAATAATTTTCTTACGAATGAACGTAGCTGTCACATCTCTTCTTAGAGATAAGTTGCTACCATTCTAGCGAGTCTTACACTCTATATTTCTACAGTTTTGTACATTTTGCTCATTAATAGAAATTGTGTATTATTGTATCTATATTTTCATGGTTATATCTCTTATATATATATCTGTTACATTATTGGATATCTAATATATCTTTGTACATTTCGTTATTATTTCTCCGCTCTCATTTCGTGCCGAAAATAATCCAGATCAGTGGTATCAAAGCAGGTTGTTCTTGATCATTTTTCAGTGCATGTCCCCGATGAAATCTAAGTATAGCAAGTTGGGTCTCGAGCTTTTCTCTCTTGAGAAAAATCGCTCTCACATGCCTAAGAAACCCTCCACGGAGGAAGAACAGAAAAGCGACGGAGCATAAGATTCTATTAATATGTTGCTTGAGCAAGATCTCATGCGACAAAGGGACGAAATGATGGAGAATTTTTCCCACGTCCTTCAACGTCTGCAGATAACAACATGCACGTCTTCATCAAGAAGCCACTTTGGAGGCACCTTTCCTTTCAAGGTACAAGTTAATTTTGATACTCTCGTATTTGAAGGTGAGATAGATGCGGATGCCCTAGAAAAATGGTTAAATCTGCTAGAAGGTTACTTCTTTGTTCACAATTTTTCCAACAGGAAAAGATCACCTTCACACTCCTTAAGGATCTCCCCCATGTAAAAMATTGGTGGGAAACTTACTAGGAGCAAAGTTCCACAGAGGAGTCTGGAATATATGGGGCAAGCCCACTTGGGATTTTTTTGTGGATGCAGTCAAGGAACAATATTACCCTGTTGGTAATTATGACGACCAGTACATGAGATGGACCACACTGCGGCAAAATTGTGGTGAACCAAGTTGGTTCACTATGTAAATACCCTGTATAAATAGGACAGTACACAATAATCCATTTAAGGATAGTAAATATATTTAATAATAATGTATAAGAATATGATATGAATGAGATGATATTACAATGAGGATGAGGGCTTGTATATATATACCCACACAGGGGTGCCCTTTCATAGGAGATTCATATGTCATGTATCTTCATAATTAATTATTAATCATCAGTTATTTACATTATTAATTATTACCTATTTATATGTATTTTTATGTTCATAACATTTCCTTCCCCTTAAACATGTTTTGTCCTCA
Organism: Picea mariana; assembly: GCA_032191745.1. Classification (NCBI taxonomy): domain Eukaryota; kingdom Viridiplantae; phylum Streptophyta; class Pinopsida; order Pinales; family Pinaceae; genus Picea; species Picea mariana. The sequence goes on along the minus strand of JASDQU010010666.1, from coordinate 185,120 downwards.
AAGCATACTTATGGAAGACTTATCGCTTTCTCTAGATTGTAATATTGTGTCATGATTATTCATTCTTGAACTAGTGATTGTTGAGGACCTGAGTCAATGGGATCTTCTAATAATTGAGCAGAACTGTCGAATTGTAAAAGAGTCGGTCCACCCTAATTCGATCCTCTGTGAAACTAGTTGTTTATAGGGTTGTTGTCTTGAATAATATTGATATTCTGACTGGTTAATATATTTTCTCTTATGATTTTGATGTTGATAGGGATTTCTTATAATATTACTTTCTCTTATCATACTTGTAGCATTTTCTTTTTTTAACTTCGATATATGATTTTCTGCACGCATAGATGTTGCCTTATTAATGACAGGATTTTGATTAGTGAGTATACTTGGAGCTTCCATCGTTTGTGTCCCAACATCTAACGTTGTTGATTTTGTAGTTTCTTGAGCTGTACTTTCTTTATTACATGACTTGGCGATATCTTTAATGTCTGGATTTTCAATTTTCTCTTCTTTCAAATTTTTGATTTGTTCTAGTAGCTCTTGATTAAGGTTCTTCAAACGAGAATTTTATTCTTCTTTCTCTGAAAGGTTCTTCTTGAATTCATTTTCGAGATCCTCCTTTTCTTGTTCTAATTTTTTTCCATATTGCATCGTAATCTTGGCCTTCTTGATTTGATTAAGTAGCTTTTTATAGTGTTCCCTTAAATGAGAAATTTCTTCGATTTTATCCTTAATAACTTTGTCAAATTATTTTTGTATTGCTTTTTGGTTTTCTTGAAGTATTACTTCTGACATATCGTTAAAGTCTTCTAGTGTTACCGAATTTGGCTTCGATGTAGTGTCTTGTAATGTTATCATCTTGTCCTTATAGGGGAATGTCACAAACTTTTTTTCCATGTTTAAGATGAAGGTACCTAGACGTTTAAACCAGGGTAGCCCGATAATGATGTTGATTTCTTCTCTATACATAGTTGTGACATAGAATTGAGATGTATGTTCATATTAATCAATAATAACTTGTAACCCCTTAATTTGAAAAATATCTTTCTTTTCAATTATATTCAACTCTGTAATTAATCACTGATTTCCCAAATCAATATTAATATAATTTTCATTATAGTCTAAGTTGATAAGGATGTTAACTTCTCTTCCTTGAATACTACCCTTTAATGTCGAAAAACCATAACATATGATTAGACAACCTTCATAAAAAAAACCTTCCTCCTTCCATTTTCAAAATTGTACTTTCTATAATATTGAATATAGTCTTATAATTATTTTTATGATAAATAATTTCCTTTTTATAATATTCATTTATATATATATATATAACTTTAGTTATCCTTTTTTTCCCCTTAATTTGAATGTAATATGATAATATATTGACTTGTTACCTTTTTTTTCTTTACTTTTAAAATATAATATATTCACTTTTATGAAACCTTTAATATAATATATTCTCAAAGTTTTATGAAACCTTTTATATTCCATATAATATTTGTTGCTTTGCCTTTCAATATAATATAATATATTCACTTTTATGAAACCTTTAATATAATATATTCTCAAAGTTTTATGAAACCTTTAATATCCAATATAATATGTGTTGCTTTGCCTTTCGATATACTAGCTTCTTTTGTCAAATAATATTGTAACTTTCAACTTAATCTTTTTGAGTCCCGTACTAAACTCATGATTATTTATAATTTTTATTTTTAATTAAATTACATCTTGATGTATTGGATGTCGACAATATGAGTCGTGATGTATGATATATTAACCTTTGATGTTTTAATTCTTACACATAAACTATTGACCACAACTCATAATAATCTCAATTGTCATCAGTCTAACTAACTCACTTTCGCAGAATTATAACGATTATACTATAATTTCTTTGTGATTTAATGATCCACTTTTAACTTATTATAACAATGATTGATGAAAATAGTCATGACCTTTATTAATTGTTTAGTATTTACGGCTTGTTTATTTAACCGTGAACCCACGAACGGTTATGACCGAGCTTTAAACGTTGGAGCCAATGTTGACCTGGTATTACATGTCGCTTATTATCTCATATAGTCAGCATGTGTGGTGACAACGATGGTGTAATCCCTCGATATTGGCACAATCATCGGAATGTAATAAAACCTTTGTAAGATTGTTGCGTGAGTGGTGGAGTTCAATTGGAAACCTAATCCACACAGTCACAACTCTTCTTGATCCTCAATAGATTAAGGGCATATGCAATGTTTTTTAATGATGTCTTCAATTTGGCTATTTTCAGAAGTTATAATGGTAGTGTCTCCTCTTAGATTCACAATCCTTTTTAGAGCCTTACAACTGTAATTCTTTGGCAGTTGTTATTGCAGATCTCAACAGGATTACTTTGTCTTTTTTTTTTTCCTTTGAATTTGCAATGGACACATATATATATGTTCTTTTTTCTTTTTTTTTTTGTAAATTTTCAGCGGAGTAATTCTTTCTTTTTTTTCACGGAATTTTGCACTCTTGACGGAACTTGAAATTTTAATGGCCAAAAGCCCGATTGTGGTCAAAGCCCAGATAAAAGAAACTCTAATAATTGGAGGTTGGCCAAAACCCAAATCAGCCAATGGACAGGATCAGAAAAACAAATCTTTGATACCACTGTGGTGAACCAAGCTGGTTCACTATGTAAATATCCAGTATAAATAGGACAATACAAAATAATCCATTTAAGGATAGTAAATATATTTAATAATAATGTATAAGAATATGATATGAATGAGATGATATTACAACGAGGATGAGGGCTTGTATATATATACCCACACAGGGGTGCCCTTTCATAAGAGACATGACCTTTCATATTCATGTCTCTTAATAATTAATTATTAATCATTAGTTATTTATATTATTAATTATTACCGATTTATACCTATTTATATGTATTTTTATGTTCATAGCAAAAACAAGGGCCAAACAGTGCTGAAGTTTACAAATAATTTTCATACCTTGCGCACCAAGGTGGGTATCAAAGACTTCAAGCGACATCTGGTTCTGAAATATCGTGGGGCTCTGCATAGGTACGTCCAAACCGAAATGGATTTCATGTACATCTCATCACTATGAGTTTCCTATCGATATGTTGTCAAAAGAGAACAGAAATTTAGGCACCAAAACAAACGGGAGTTCAGGTCTGCAAATACGCAACAACCAAAGTATGGTAAAGATGACCCTAAATACTAGCGTCCAGAAACCAGTGCAAGCCACAGGAAAAGAAGGGTAACAGAAAGACGAAGAAGGACACTGGAAAGTGGTGTGATTTCCAAAAAATCCCCTAGAACAACACTGATGAATGTCGCTCAAAACAATCATTGGTAGCCAAGATCAAAGAAAAGGAGTCGAACCCTGATTCAGAAAATATTGGCAGAAGATAGATCATCGACACAGACCCCACTACTAGTGTCGTGACCGCAACAATTCAACCAGAAGAACCAGCAGATCCTGAAGAGGGGGAGTGTCTCTTCCATTCACAGATGTGGGTGAGGGGACCCTGTTTCATTTCATTGTTGATAGTGGAAGCCAGAAGAAATTCACCTCAGCAGAGGTCGTCAAACAGTTGGGTTTGTAGACAACACCACACCCACAACCATACAACATTGGGTGGCTTCACCAAGGATGAGATCTCCATGTCATCCAATAGTGTCTATTGTCCTATGGTATCCAGCCTTAAGGATGAGGTATTGTGTGATGTTTCCCTCTTAATGTATGTGATGTTCTTTTGGGCCAACCATATATGTGGAAACATCATGTTGTTTATGAGGCTCGACCCCGTAGTGTCATTGTTACTATGGGGGTCATCTCTACAAAATATCAAAGGTAGTTCTGACTATTGTTCCGTGTCGCAAGGTAATCTCCCATACTGCAAAATTCAAACTCTTCACAATTTTTTAAAAAGGTGAACAAAAGGACACTGCAATCACTACAGCCTTGGCCCAAGACCTTTCTATCCAATAGAAGCATATTTTAGAAGAGAAAGAAGATATTGTTTCTTCACCTATAAGGGTTCCTACACACTACCCAGTCAAGCCAAGATACAACATGTTCTTAAACAGATTCAACCCTGCCAACAACAAGTTCGTGGCAACCTTCAACACGCTAAGCAACACAACTTCTCCAGCAAGGCATGCAACTCACCAAGATTCAGATTCAACAAACGCTTTCCCCTCTCCCCCGAGAACTGAATGCAATGGAGACCATTTCTTCCTAAGGAGGAATGATTGATCTAGGTCGATATCGATGGCCACCCACCTATTCCAACTGGTTCAAAACAATTAGTTGGAAATTAACTATTTTTAGCAGTCATAAACTTCCAGGTCTATTTTGAGGGCCTAAATGACGTTTTTTCACGATCAGGCACAATAATTAAATATTCATCCCCCAAAATGAAGTTCTTCATCGATACCTTTCCATCGATCTATCGTGTGCCCCAAACAAAGATCATATGCCAAAGTTACGCCCCTGAGAAGTTGATACACCAAACTACCCAAAACGGGGTCCACAAAATTGTTGGCTTTTCATCTTTTGGGATTAGGGTTTTGGATTTTCTTTATGTTAAAAAGGCCTTTGGAGCCTCATTTTAACAATTATATTCTTTCGAATGAGCGTACTCATCACATCTCTTCTCAAAGATAAGATATCACCATTCTAGTGAGTCTTTTACTCTATATTTCTACAGTTTTGTACATTTCGCTCATTAATAGAAATTGTGTATTATTGGATCTCTGTGTTTATGGTTATATCTATGCTACATTATTCGATATCTAATATATATATATATATATATATATATATACATTTCGTTATTATTTCTCCCCTCTCATTTCGTGCCGAAAATAATCTGGATTAGTGGTATCAGAGGAGGCTGCTCTTGATCATTTTTCAGTGCATGCCCTCGACGAGGTCCGAGTATAGAAAGTTGGGTCTCGAGCTTTTTTCTCTTGAGGATAATTTCTCTCGCATAACCAAGAAACCCTCCATGGTGGAAGAAAATAAAAGTGGTGGAGCAGAAGATTCTATTAATCTATTGCTTGGGCAATCTCTCACGTGACAAAGAGACGAAATGATGGAGAATTTTTCCAACATCCTTCAACATTTGCTGACAACAACAGACACGTCTTCATCAAGCAACCACTTTGGAGGCACCTCTCCTTTCAAGGTACAAGTTAATTTTTATATTCTTGTATTGGAATGTCAGATCAATGTGGATGCCCTATAAAAATGGTTAAATCTACTAGAAGATTACTTCTTTGTTCACAATTTTTTTGACAGGGAAAAGATCGTCTTTGCACTCCTTAAGGCTCTCCCCCATGTCAAACATTTGTGGGAAACTCACTAGGAGTAAAGTTCCATAGAGGAGTCTAGAATATATGGGGTCGAGCCCACTTGGGATTTTTGTGTGGATGTGACCAAGTAACAATATTACCCTGTTGGTAACTATGACGACCAATACATGAGATGGACCACACTACAGTAAGAGAGTGGTCAAACAGTGTCAGAGTTCACAAATACTTTCCATACCTTATGCACTAAGATGGGTTTCAAAGACTTCGAGCGGCATGTGATTCTGAAATACCGCGGGGATCTACATAGGTACATCCAAACCAAAATGGATTTCCTGGACATCTCATCACCGGGAGCTTCCTATTAATATGCTGTCAAAATTGAGCAGAAATTTAGGCACCAGAACAAATGGGAGTTTGGGTTTGCAAATCCACAACAACCAAAGTATGGTAAAGACGACCCTAACAGCCAGACTCCAGAAAACCAGTCCAAGCCACAGGGAAAGAAAGGTAACGAAAAGACAAAGGACACTAGAAAGTGGTATGATTTCCACAAAAGCCCCCGGCATAACACTTATGAATGTCTCTCAAAAAAATCATTGGTGGTCGAGATCAAAGAAAAGGAGTTGAACCCTGATTCATAATATGATTAAGAAAATACCGACAGAAGACATATCATCGACGCAAACCCCACTGCTACTGTCGCACCCGCAATAATTCAACCAGAAGAACCAACAGATCCTGAAGAGGGGGAGCGTCTCTTCCATTCACAGATGTGGGTGAAGGGGACCCCATTGCATTTCATTGTTTATAGCAGAAGCCGGAAGAACCTCATCTCAGCAGAGGTCGTAAAACAGTTGGGATTGTCAACAACACACCCACAACCATACAACATCGGGTGGCTTCGCCAGGGACAAGATATTTGTGTCAGCCAGCAGTGCCCCCTGTCATATGGCATCCATCCCTTCAAGGATGTTGTATTGTGTGATGTTTCCCCTATTGATGTCTGTGATGTTCTTTTGAGCCCACCATATATGTGGAAACATCATGTTGTTTGTGAGTCTCAACCATGTAGTGTCATTGTTACTCTGGGGGGTCAACTTTGCAGGATACCAGAGGTAGTTTCGACTATTGTTCCATCAAAACAGTGGCGCAAGTTAATCTATCATACTGCAAAATTCTTCCTCTTCACAATCTGTTCAAAAGGTGACTAAAAGGACACTGCAACCACTGCAACCTTGACCCAAGACCTTTCTATCCAACAGAAGCAGATTGTAGAAGAGAAAGAAGATATTGTTTATTCAACTACAAGGGTGCCTACACACTACCCATTCAATCCAAGATACAACAAGTTGGTTGAACATATTCAACCCCACCAGCAACAGGCTTGTGGCGGCCTTCAACAAGCTAAGCAACACAACTTCTCCAGTAAGGCAAGCAACTCACCAAGATTTAGATTCAGCAAATGATTTCCCCTCTCCCCCATGAACTCAACGCAATGGAGACCATTGCTTCCTAAGGAGGGAGGATGGATCCAAGTGGATATTGGTGGCCATACACCTATTCCAACTGGTTCAAAATAGTTTTTTGGTAATTTACAATTTTTAGCAGTCCTAAACTTATGGGTCCATTTTGAGGGTCTAAATGATGTTTTATCACGATGGGGCACCTTAATGATAGTTGAAATCTCTGATTGAGCCCCCAAAATGAAGCTCCTTGTCGATACCTTTTCAACGAGCTATCGTGCGCCCAAAAGGGAGATTATATGCAAAAGGTACACCCTCGGGAAGTTGATACACCAAACTATCCAAAATTGTTGGCTTTTCATCTTCCGGGGTTAGGGATTTGGATTTTATTTATGTTTAAAAGGCCTTTGGAGCCTCATTGTAACAATCATCTTCTTGTGAATGAGCGTAGCTATCACATCTCTTCTCAGAGATAAGTTGCCACCATTCTAGCGAGTCTTTCAATCTGTATTTCTACAGTTTTGTACATATCACTCATTAATAGAAATTGTGTATTATTGTATCTATGTGTTTATGGTTATATCTCTGATATATCTTTGTTACATTATTGGATATCTGATATATCTTTGCACATTTCATTATTATTTCTCTGCTCTCATTTTGTGTCGAAAATAATCCAGATCAACTCTCCAAGTCAAGTATAAGTCTAGTAGGGTCCCCAAACACTAGAAATAAAAAAAAATGTCCAAGGTTATGGTAGAGGTTGCAAGAAATATATGAAATAAACACAACAAAGTAAATGATAATAACATTAAATACAATATTACAATATTTAAATAGACCATTTCCAATAGTATAGAGGTTATTTCAGTAGTGAAATAAGTGATTTTCAAGAGTAGCAAAACTATTATTACAGTAGTAAAATTGATGATTTTTCAACAAGAAAATAATTACTGCAACAATAAGATAAGTGATTACATTAGTAGAAATAATAGTCCTTTGATCATGAAATGATATAGTAAATAAGAGAGCTAAATACTAGGTTAAATTAAGGTTTTAACTGTATCCAAAATAAATAAATTAATTAAACAATAGAAATCAACCCTACAACCCTAAACGTTTTGCCCTAGATGGCTATCATAACACTTCAGAAAATTAAATTAGGGTTTTTAACAATGTAGTTTAGGTCAATAGTATGCTTAAACACCCTAGACGACTTGGTTTTTATGGCTGGAAATGAAAATTTGCAACAAATAAACCCTAAACCTAACTTTAAAATAATAAAATTCAGTAGTAATGATTGACTATTATGGAGAAAAAAGACTATTGCCTACTATTATCAATCCAAGAGTCACTCCCAGACTGCAAATTAGAGTAATCTTGGTAACATAGAAATGCAAATGGATTAAAATAGTTTGAATAGGTGGATCAACAAGAGAAGAGTAAAAAGGAGGGCATCGGATTGCTACAAATACATTCCATTGGGCATGGAGTCATAACATCCTACAGATCAAAGGCAATCAAGCTGCCTACCAGACAAAAGGCTTATGCAAAGATGGATAGAAGAATAGAAGGTAAACAAAGAGAAGAATAACCACATAACAGAGATCCTTTCTGTAATATAGATTGAAGAGTGATTGGACAATAAACTGTGATTAACAAGCAATACCACAAATCCTTTGCAGCTCATGAATTCATTAACCAAAGGTAGCTTTTGATCTTCAAAATCTGTAAATATTATTCAAGCAAGATGACAAGATAGAATGATAACAAAGAACACAAAGTATGATAAGAAACTCTCATGAATCTCTAATGGCAGAAATGCTAATTACAACAGGTCCTCAGGCTTACAATTGAGCAAATAAACTGCTCCTCTAGCTCTCTCCCCTCTTGGATCATGAATCCAACCCCTCTTCAAAATATCTCTCCTTCTTTAAATGGACAATAGCATCCAAATGAACTAAGGACGTCAAATCCCATCTCCTCCATTGGATTCTAAGCCTTGGAGATAGGTGACAACAATCAAAGAGACAAAAATCCAACAAACTGCTAATTTTCAGGAATTTGTTGGAAGTCATTAATAAAATGTCTCCACCTCATTGCATGAGGCCTTTGCTGGAGCTAAATCTTAGGTGCAGGTGTCCCTTGACATCTAATTGATCCTTGAGAATCCATTTGAATCCTCCTTGATAGGTGGAAACCTCCTAACAAGGAAAATATCAAAATCTGTGACCGCTACAGGAAATTAGGTAGCGTTGTTGTGCAGAGTGGGTAATGCCACTTCTACATCCAATATCTTTCAAACCATAACACATTTTGAAAAACTGAGAGAGGTTTTTGTTATTTGGAATGTTGTGAACAAAAACCTCCTCCATTTTTCAAAAATACCTTCTCAATTGTTCATAATCAAAGTTTTAAGTTAATGACTCAAAACTGGTAAAATAACTCTGCACAATTCGTTTTCTGCCAGAATATTACGCAGCGCCTGTAGGTAGTGCCCCGACTATGTTGCACCTATATGAAACTTCTATTCTCTATGAAATATTACACAACACCTTTCAATCTTGAATATGTACAGAGCAATGTGTGTTCTTTCATGACGACAAAACCATTTTACTTAGGTGCCTTGACCATACCATAGGTAGTGCCTTTTACCATTGGATGAAGCTAGTACTTAACAAAAACTCAAAATCCATATAGGCACCTTAACCAATCTTGTGCTAACATAGGCTCCATGGGTGATAGAGTCCTCCCTATGAGGCTCTAAGAACTCTTGTAGTTTTAGTGCCTTATCCTTTGGGCTTGTGGAGTCATGCTCTGATGCATAGTGCTGACGACAACATATTGACAAATTATATTACTCTACTTTCAAACAGAAATAAAACACACCTGCTCTTGATGGAGCTTATTTATGTACAAAACCTAAGCTAACTGACTTTTACAATGGGCTAGGTGAAGACAAACTTCCACCAAAGCCATTCAAGCAACTTGTTGACATGAGTCTTTATAATGCCAATGATTGACAGTAAACAAAAGGAATATGACAATGGTTTAAAAACATTTCCTATATATCCTCTGACTGTTGCTGACACAATAAAGTTTACAGGTTCCGAAACATTTGAGAAATACAACTCCATATACACCCTTACAGGGTCATAAAAATGGTGACAAAACACATGGAATTGATAGCATAATTCTTTTTCCACTTCAAGTTGATTACTGTAAACTGTGGGTACAAGTGGAAGAAGGATTGACGTAGGTGGTTGTTGATCCACTGATAACTGTTGATTTACTTTTGGCTGTGTATAAACGATCTCTTCTTGTGCCTCAACTAGGGGCTGCTCCTGGTCAAATCTTTGGGTTATGTCTTCTGTGACAAGGCCAACCTCTGCATCATACTCCCTGTCTTCATAGTGATCAAATATAGCATAATCTTGCTACTCATCATCACTAGAATATTCATCAAAAACAGGCTTCCCTTCATACTTATGATCAACTTCTAAAACAATAATTTCATTAAGAATATAATTGTTAAAAATATCCATTTCAGGAATAATAGTAACTGTTGCTTCTAGTTGTTCATATACATGATTTTCATCTGAAACAAAGTTATGAATGTTGTCCTCTCTGAATACAGAAGTATTCTTTATGCTTTCATTTGGACAGTGAAATAAATCATTTTCATCTTTATATTCAGTAGAGAAATCTAACAAATCTTGAGCACATTCTACATATCCCTCACAATAGTTATGACAAATACTTTTAGAGGGATAAAACCTTTTGCAATGTTCATTGAATACTCTATGGAAATCCTTCAAGGATGAAATGCTAGAAGGGGGTAATGAGAAATACCATTTACGTGCATCCCCATCCAATGAATACATGAACATATTCATCAATATATCTTCATGATGGATGTCAAGCTGCTGCATCAAATTATGAAATTCATGAACATGCTCAAAAGGGCTATCATCCTTACCTTCATAAAATCTGGGCAACAGGTCTTTCCATTCGTCAATAAGAGGCAGAGGATGTGGATAATTCTCTATAGCTGAGAAATCGAGCGGGGAAAACCTCCTGGCTAGGATAACCTTCATAGCCATTTGATTTTTCTCATCCACAGTGGAGTCACCAACATATTCTGAACAATGGAGTCGCCATGGTGAATGTGCAGTCTTGAAGGTGTCCAACTTCAGTCACCATCTAAAGTTGGAGCTATGCAATGTCGTTCTTCCCAAGGAGATTTTCAATCTGCTCAAATCCGTCCCCGACAACGACGCCAATTATGTTATCAATCCAAGAGTCACTCCCAGATTGCAAATTAGAGTAAGCTTGGTAACATAGAAATGCAAATGGATTAAAATAGTTTGAATAGGTGGATCAACAAGAGAAGAGTAAAAAGGATGGCATCAGACTGCTGCAAATACATTCCATTGGGCATGGAGTCATAACATCCTACAGATCAAAGGCAATCAAGCTGCCTACCAGACAAAAGGCTTATGCAAAGATGGATAGAAGAATAGAAGGTAAACAAAGAGAAGAATAACCACATAATAGAGATCCTTTCTGTAATATAGATTGAAGAGTGATTGAACAATAAACTGTGATTAACAAGCAATCACCACAAATTCTTTGCAGCTCATGAATTCATTAACCAAAGGCATCTTTTGATCTTCAAAATCTGTAAATATTATTCAAGAAAGATGACAAGATAGAATGATAACAAATAACACAAAGTATGATAAGAAACTCTCATGAATCTCTAATGGAAGAAATGCTAATTACAACAGGCCCTCGGGCTTACAATTGAGCAAATAAACTGCTCCTCTAGCTCTCTCCCCTCTTGGATCATGAATCCAACCCCTATTCAAGAGATCTCTCCTTCTTTAAATAGACAATAGCATCCAAATGAACTAAGGAGGTCGAATCCCATCTCCTCCATTGGATTCTAAGCCTTGGAGATAGGTGGCAACAATCAAAGAGACAAAAATCCAACAACTTGCTAATTTTCAGGAATTTGTTGGAAGTCATTAATAAAATGTATCCACCTCATTGCATGAGGCCTTTGCTGGAGCTAAATCTTAGGTGCAGGTGCCCCTTGACATCTAATTGGTCCTTGAGAAGCCATTTGAATCCTCCTTGATAGGTGGCAACCTCCCAACAAGGCAAATATCAAAATTTGTGACCACTACAGGAAATTAGGTAGCGCCGCTGTGCAGAGTGGGTAGCGCCACTTCTATATCCAATATCTTTCAAACCATAACACATTTTGAAAAACTGAGAGAGGTTTTTGTTATTTGGAATGTTGTGAACAAAAACCTCCTCCAGTTTTCAAAAATACCTTCTCAATTGTTCATAATCAAAGTTTTAAGTTAATGACTAAAAAATGGTAAAATAACTCTGCACAATTCGTTTTCTGTCAGAATATTACGCAGTGCCTGTAGGTAGCGCCCGACTGTGTTGCACCTGTATGCAGTTTCTGTTCTTTGTGAAATATTACGCAGCGCCTTTCAATCTTGAATATGTACAGAGCAATGTGTGTTCTTTCATGACGACAAAACCATTTTACTTAGGTGCCTTGACCATACCATAGGTAGTGCCTTTTACCATTGGGTGAAGCTAGTACTTAGCAAAAACTCAAAATCCATATAGGCACCTTAACCAATCTTGTGCTAACACCTACTATTTTGGGTATATGGGGTCAAATAAAAACATTTTTTAGTAGAATGAAGTTGATTATTTTAGGATGAGGCTTAGAGGTTGTCCACTACTAGCCCTAGGAGATCCTCTTAAAATATTAAAGGATGAATCAAGGGAAGGTTTCTCCATTAGAAACCTTCCAAGATTTTTGACAAGAAGGGTTTGTTCAAGAATTATCCAAGAGAATGAAGAACCACCACTAGAGAAAAAACATCAATATAAAAATGCATTCATAAACATAACCAAAATATGAAAAGAGAACACTTACTCAAAACATATTTCATCCATCAAAACCCTACTTTCGATGTCATCTAAGTAGTAGTAAAAATCCACAAGCATAGCTCCCAAAAAAGTCACCCTAGTTAACCATCTATAGCATTCTTCATGAGAGAGACAAGTAGTGATAAATCTCCACATGTAGCAAGGATTTACAAAATGAGAAATGATTCTCTATTTATATGAGAGATCTAAGTGAAAAGTTGTCATGAAAGGGTGCAACTTTTCATATCAAGAGGTGACTCATCATCCAAAGGGTGTGATATCTCATCAAAAGGTGCCAAGAAGCCCCAAAATGTCACATCAAAGTTCCCCGTGCCTCCAAGGGGTATGATAAAACATCAAAAGGTACCATACCATCACCAAGAAGCCTCAAACATCACAACAAGGTGCCCCAAATGTCACATCAAGGTGCCCCATCATCAAAAAGTGCAACATCCTATCATCAAAGGGTATTATCATCCATGGAAAGGTATCACATCATATCTCCACATGCAACGTCGTCAAGCAAGGATCTAACGTCCTCCATATAAGGTGTAACGTCCCATCAAGCCATCATCATCATGCATGCAATGTCCCATCATCAATGAGCTCAAGGTCACACTCATGTGTGTTAGGGTGTCTCATGAATGGATTCGTGTGATCAAAAGCCCTAACATGCTCCTAAGAGTGTCAAACGACCTTCCACAAGTGGTGGGGATAAGCTCCATAAAAGTGGGGTAGTATCCCCTCAACATCCTCCAAAGGATCTAAGTGTCAAGCAAGCATGTAGCTATGTGCAACCATCATTCAAGGAGGGGATCATGTGGTCCAAGATGCCATCATGAAGACTAGAGGCAAGATACACAATCCAAACACAACATATAAAGTGAGTCATCTTAATATAAAATCCATTAGATAGATCTCATAGAATATATCCTCTTCAAACTTCACACTAGCTTACAAAATTACACAATTTGCCAAGTCTCGGTATGAAAGGGTCATTATTACCCCCTATTAGGGTTGCAAGTACCTAGACCAAGTGGTATGTCCCAGGGAACCCTTCAAGGAGTAAGTACAATGTTAGTGGTATGGATTGGGGATTACTTCAAGGGGTGGATATCACTGACATGCAAGGACATTTATAATAGTCATCCTCTCAAGCACCTTTGTAGAGGGAGTGCTTAGTGAGGTACCCTTTCCTTGGCACTGTGTCTTTTAAAACACCTATTTTCCCTTTTCTTTATAACTTCAACCTTTTTTGGCTTTTGACATTTGATTTGCTAAGTCCTTTCATTAGATATCCATTTATTGCATAGGACTTGGTGTGATGAATTCTTAGCGACGGGGTAGAGCTCATGCTTCTTTCTTTTATTGGCTTTTAATACTTTTTTTTTCTTGTTTCTTTTCCCCGCATTTTGAATTAGGCCTTTTTCTCTTTCTAAATCATTTTTTTTATAAAACTACATCAACCTCAGGATTTCAAGCCCCTTCTACTCATGGGATTATGTAGCATAGACCTTTTTGGGATACATGTGACAACAACTCAAAAGAAAGGACAATGGATAGGTGATAGATGGAATGTGTTATTCATTGTAAGGGATATGGCCACATTTACCCCATTAAGGCCCCTCAATAGTACAACTTTGCCCAAGAGTGACAACACTTGACTAGAAAATGATAATGACCACTAAGGTGAGACAAGGAAAAAAACATAACTTCAAAGCATCATGATTCTTTATCCAAATCAACCCATGACCACCATTTTCACACCTCGAGTATTAACATTATCACTCCATATGACGTGTCAGAATTATGTACTACAGTATGTAAATGCATGATATGTAGTAATGAGTGAGTTGAGTCGACCATGTAATGGAAGGCATCGCGGGCAATTGTCTAGGGAGAATCCGAAATAACATCATCAGGGCTACTATCTGAAATGCGGATCATGGAGAATCTGAAATAACATCATCAAGTATGCTATCTAAAATGCAGATCACAGAGAAAAAAAATTCTCCTCTAGCTACCCCTAGAAGTGAGTGGGTAATAGAAATTTCTTATGGCCTCTATCATGTTTCCATTGCTCAAAGATAGTGAGGCATTTTTTCTGGGAATATCAATTTTCCAAACATTGAATTATCTCGAGGATTGGTATTTAGTGTTGCTTCAAGGCAAGATTCACTGGCATTATGCATTGTTTGGAGATTGTCACTCTTTGGTTCATAGAACATTCTCTAGGATATGGCATAGCATGTGGATCTCGACGTTATTTATTATTTGGAAAATCAAATTGTAAGTTTGTTTTTTATCACAATGTCATCCCTTTGTCTACTTTTTATTCAATGTGGAGGGATGAGGTATGCCATCAACTCCTAGCTAAGGGTGTTTTGTTGATTAAAGATGGCCAATCTATGGATCCAACACAATATTCTAATTTTATTCTAGTTTTAGTAGCTTTGAAGACATTTAAAAAAAAAAAGGATTTCAGACTTGCTTTATTACTTAAAATCTCACTAGATTGAAACCATGGCAACATAAAAAAAATTATGCACATGCAAGATTAAACCCTAACAAACAAGAGGCATAAAATATAGTACTTATGCATCAAGCCCATAATGACATGATATACACCTATTTCCCATGCCCCCCCAAAAATCATAATTTTTATTTGAATTGAATAGAAATTACATATTGCATATGCTTCTGGTATTTTGAGAATAACCCTGAGGATTAAATCTCTTTGAACAACTCAAAAAAATACCTTATATGACTCTTAACAAGTCTCAAAATTGAGCTTACCAAGTCTTCACAAAAATACCAAAAAGGGCACAATTCTTGTCAAGGTTTGGTTCCAAAAATATTACAAAGCTTGAATAAAATACATACGCTATCTCCATGGTAGTCTACATATCCATTAGAAACTGGAAATGAAAAATACAAGTAAAACCAATCAGATAACCTAAGAGCTAAAAAGGTCTCCTCCGATAGTTGAGTGCAACAAATGAGAGAGAAGCACTAAAATCTTAGGGACTATGTTGATCCTTGGTTTAGAAACCAAAAATTGAGAGGATGGATCCATTTACAATTGTTCCATCCTTTGTTTCCTTCACCATCCAAGTGTCAACAATTCACTCCAGTCCCTCTTTTGAAAGGGAATCAACACCAGAACTGAGCTCTCTGTAGACATGAAAGAAAAAAATTGAGTTAAAAACTAATGTTATTCTTTTCACCTCTTCAAAGACATGACTTAGAACTACATTACCCACCCTGAACCTCCCATCCATCCAATTAATTACTCTTGAAGAGTCCCCCAAAACCTAAACCTTAGGCACACCTTTATCTGTTGTAAGTTTTATAAGCAAATTCAAAACTAAGAGTTATGCACAATTGTTTGATCCCCCCAAGCTTGTCTTGAAACTTATAGTGTGTGTTTCATTGAGGAAGATGATGCCCCCAACACCACACATAGGTGGAGTTCCTTAGCTAGCACCATCAAAATATCCCCATGCTCTTGACTTATCAATAGCCTCATGAACCAATTGACTTGGATTCTTTACCGTTGAATTGACCTTAAAGCTATTAAATATAGTTCTTATTTGAGAAGCACAATGAAAAGGAAGAATAAACATGTCCTCAAAAATATCAACATTCCTAGCAAGATCGATACCCTAAGACATGATCAAAGGAAGAGCCTCGGATTCTTTTAATGTGTCTCTATTACAAACTTCTAAAACAATCTACAATAGACTCCCCTACAAAACTCCTTTGATTCCTATCAAATTATCCATTTCTGCCCTCACCTTGTAGGTGTATGTACATGATATTAACAATTGGCTTAACATATGATATGCACTTACAGGAATGTCATGCTAATTTAAGGAAGCACCCTTGAATATCATGCTAATTTAAGGAAGCACCCTTGAGACAACCAAGTATAATGATCCCTCTTGAAGACAATAAGGAGAAAAGAAAAAGAAAAGATCTCATGCATGGGAAGCATAACATGATTCTCTATAATAATAACATGAAAATTCAGCTCATACATCTTTTTTTAAACTTTTTTCCAACAAATGATTTCATGATTGAAGAGACCCATTGTATAGTCTCTGACTCTCTAGGTAGTGCTTCATGACTCAGTGATTTACAGTATCATTAAACATTCAAAATCATAAAATTTTCATATCATGTCATGTTGCACTTTAATGAATTGATTCAAAGGAAATAACATGTCTAATAGATATAGAAAATAATATTAATTAATATTCAATTAATGTTATTTTTCTTGTTTTTTTCTCAGGTAATGTATCTCATGAGAAACCTCCCAAGTGCTTACCCTCATTTCAAGGATGGTACCCAAGGTAAACCCTATATTCATCAAGGCATAAAGCCAAGTTAACAACTCATAAATATATCATAAATAACTCATCAACAATCGACTAACTAAGAGCATACACATCACAAAGTAGAATTTGAACCCACGTGGGGAGGATAACAACTTTTCCTCACAACCACTCGAGCAACAACCAATTGATTCAATTAGTGTCAACACAAAGGAAAAGATCAATAATTCATGCCCTTTCCATTAAAGGTCGATTAAGCCTCCTCTAATAATCTAACTAGAAGCCAAAGTTATTTATAATATTGTACTGACTCCTCTCAAAGACGAGTATATAGAACTTCCAATAGCATCTTGCTTTTCTAACTATCAAAATTTCTTATTTTTCTTTAATAACTATTTTTTTCTTATTCTAAATAGATGCCATGCCCAACGATAAGTATGATTTAGTTGTTTTAAGTCATATTTTAATTTTTAACATAATCATGTCCAATATCATTGTAAACATGGCACAACAAACATTGACAAGGATATGGTCATAGTATTTTTTATTATTGTCACCAGTATAAGAACACTAACAATAGACCTGAATTTACTATTCAAAGGTCAACTTGCAATAATGTTGAATATTATTTGAATACCACTGAAATTAAAGAGTTCAAAGAAACACCCTATCTAACAGTAATTTCATTATTGCATATATTGGCTTTTCTCATCAAAGAACAAAATAATACTAATTCCTAATTTACAAAATAATACTAATCCCTAATTTGTATAGATTGCTTCATGTTTAAAATATCAATGCTAGCATACATAAAAGAAATAGATATATGTCCCAATATTTCATATCAATGCTAGCATACATAAATGCTAGCATACATAAAAGAAATAGATATGTGCCCCAATATTAAAGAAATAGATGTGTGCCCCAATATTAGTTTCCACATGCTATTAGACACAGGTAACAACTAAATATTGCTGCATAATATAACAAGAAGGGAATTGATTTTTAATCCTTATAAGATGGAGATTTGGTGTTATGCACTATGTGTTGTACACAGCAATTTCAATATTACTAGGACGAAGATTGCTTGACTGACCAATCCTTGGTAAGAATTGAATAGATTTAACAAATGCTTATCTTTGAATTTTTATAGCTTAGCGAAACTTATTAGAGTGTAATATTGTATGCCATCAGATGGGGATTTCTATCCAGGGAAAATGTTGTAAACATGGCTATCTTCTAAATTACTACTATTGATGAACTGCAACTTTGTTTAGAACCATAAAGACATTGGCATTATAGTGAACAAAACCAGTTTTAGACAATGACACCAAGGAGACGTTGAGCTCATGTAAAAGAGAAAGGCAGAATGAGCCAAAAAGCTTATGGGATGACGACCTCAAATTATCCAAAACACTATAATTGGCTGTACATACGAAACCTTACAATAAAAGTTAGCATATGAAATCAATTGGCTGTACATACGAAACCTTACAATAAAAGTTAGCATATGAAATCAAAGTCTTTTTTTTAACTATAGCAATTAGCTTGCATGATCAATGCTTAGATTCTAGCTCATGACTTCAAACTGTTGCAGTATAAAAAGGACCAAAAGCCAAGAAGATTTTTCAGTGATTATAAAAGGAGATGTTGGGAAAAAAAGACTATTGTTTGCGTTTAAAAAAATAATAGTAACAATATTTTAATTTACATTTGAATAAAAGAATTGCCCTTCAAAATAGTGACAGCGTAAAAATGGCTGAAAAAAAAAGAAGGCACTATAGTGTCATGACATAGCAGTGGTAATAAAGAGGTCAAGTATACTCTATAACACATTTTGAAACTAAATGGACCAGTGCATATTGGAAGGGTTAACAGGATACCAACACAGCTGCGACCAAAACTTGATCCCTAGTTAAATGTAGATAATCTGCTATAATTAGTAACTTGCCTCTGTAAGACACCATACAATATACTCGTCGATAAGCTTCTACTAATGGTAGGGGTATCTTCATGTCCTTCATTACTCACAGAATGCATGGTTGATGGATGAAAACTTTTTGCAGATACCTTATTGTCAACAATATACGAGCCGTGGCTTTGGGAAGCATCATGTTTCTTTAACAAGGACTTCAATACAGATACCACCTCCTGGAGAAAACATCATAGAGGATAGAAGTTCTACTTCAGAACATTATTTATAAATTAGTTTTCCATCAGTAGGATTCAAGCTTTAGAACCCAAATATTCTTCTATTACTTACTTTCATGGATGGACGGTTACATATATCAAATGCAGCACAACTTAGAGCCAATTCTGTCACAGTTCTGACATCCTCATGATTAAAATCATCTTTAAGATTTGGGTCTACAATTGACTTTATGTCACCTTCCTGAAACTTGACCTTAACCTGTCATGCATGAAGACCATGAAATTCCATAAGAAAACTAAAGAATTGCACTGAATTTCAACTTGAATTAGAGACAGATTTCCTTCATTTATTAGGGAAAATTACAGAAATGATGGACATGGAGAGGAGACAAATTTAATTTTCCTTTGTGCCCCAATGATAGTCTTTCTGTAAAAAGCAAGCTACCAACAAGCCTGCAAGCTCTCACAGAAGAAAAATTAGGATACAGAACAAGATTTGCACAGAAAAATAGGGATACAAAACAAGATTGGCATAGAGATGTTGGTTTCTCTAGTACAGGAATGAACGTTGATTTACATGCTAGTAGCCCAGAAGAAGTTGAACATCATATCATATGCGTGGAAAATTTTCCATGCTAAAAATTATGTTGTATCAGTCGGAGTAAATTGTGGTTAATCCAAGAGAGATGCCTTTTGGTAAAGCCAACAATAAGATAATTGTCTTTCACAAATGCAATTGTGTTGTTTGTTACAATTAAATCAAAAGGTGTGGCATTGCCAGTGGTTAAACTCTAATCATTTTCACTAGTCCAATCTAGGTGAATATCAGTTTTGATGGGCACTTGCTGATCAAATTACATCTCCTCACAAATGGGCCATTGGTTTACTAAGTGACATCAACAGAGTTCCAAGCATCCACAAGAGTTCATTCCAATTGTAGTCTGATCCCATGAATGGCATGAGTTCAAAAAGGGATGAGACCGGATGCAGGTCCCAAGGAACTTCGGCAGAGTAGATATTCCCCAAAGTTGGCTTCTAAGCCAAACGAACTGTGTTATGCAGTGCAACCCTTCACAAGGGGCATCTCCTCTCATGCAACATTTTCAAAAATAATTTTGTCCAAAAGCATATTATCAGCTAAAAAAAGTAATGGGGTCTTAGACAGGTCTTCTACCTTCGCCATGTCCTCAAGATATGTTTTTTTCCTAATAATATTTTTCTTTTTCTTCACTTATATATTCCCTCCAATAAATGTAAGTGAGTGAAAAATGTATTTATTATTACTCTGTCATGTCCTTAAGATATGTTTTTTTTTTTTTCACTTATATATTTCCTCCAATAAATGTAAGTGAAAAATGTATTACTGTTACACCTCTCACATTTTCTAAATATGAACTCTCTCTCTTATTAGTAACATTCCTCATAGTAACTCACTTACTTTCTTCTATTTCGGTTCACTCTCTTCTTCTATTTAACCCTCTTATTGGTTATAAGTTTTCCCCTCTTCGGATGTCATTACAAGCAAATACATGTGGCACCTACTACTACCGACCTCCATTTATATAAACGACACTGTGTAATTGAAGGCATGTTGAATATTATGAACTTGTAACTGGAGGTTGCCCCCCCCCCCCCCCCCC
>JASDQU010010666.1:142016-160173 GCA_032191745.1 Picea mariana | reverse complement strand
TATCAGTTTTTATACTAATACATATTGATGCAGATGATGATGGCATTCCTTTGAGAAGGACGATGTTGCCGATGAAGAAAACTTCCGATGATTTATAGATACGCCAGTCAGTGTTCCAAGATGATATTGATGATGCTGTCCTCTCACCCACTTGATGCTGTTGATGATGTTGTCCTCTCTCTCTCGCATGATGCTGTTGAATAATACCCTTCTTATTAAGGGGGAGTGTTGAAATAATGTAACTGCAAAGAGTATTCTTATTATTATTTGATATATTATTCATTGGATCAATCCCCATTGTGGATTGATCATGTCGACTATTGTAATAGGACCAAATCCCCTTTTGTGGATTGGTCAAATGATAATTATAATAGGCAGAATAAGAAGTTGGCCCCAACAGATATTAAAGAGGCCCTAGAATATATTAAAGGTGGTTGTAACCACCCAGTTGGAGAAGTCGGCCCTGCCAGTGAAGAGACACTTCATAGGTGCCAGTCTAATATAAATAAGGAGGCTAGCGCCTCACTTAGACACACAACTCACTTGCTCATTGAGAGACAAGTTTCGGATCTGCTGTTGGAGAAGAAGGAGAGAGAGAGTGGCACATATCTGGGAGAGGACTTTATGTATTAGTTTAAGAGATCTCTTGGCATTGTATTGGCTATCTATATTAAGGAAGTTTTGTTGGGTTTTCTTCCCCTAGAGGGTTTCCCAGGATAAATGCTGTGTCTCTTGTGATTGTGTATTTCTCAGTGATCTTGGATTATGCTATTGTTATCTAATGAAATGCAAACAACTATAATAATGGCTTAAACATTAACAAACTCTACTAAGCCCTCCTCCACCTCATCAAGGGAAAACTCTACCAAGACCTCTTAGTGTTGGTGTCCGACACGTTAGACACTATAAGGGCACATGTTGGACGCTACTAGGGCACATGTCGAATATTGTTGGGGCACGTGTCGAACATGTGTTTGACACGTCTATTGTTTTAGGACACATGTCAAACATGTGTCCTAGTGTGTTATGTGCCCAACACGTGGGAAACCAACATGCAGGCCTTGGGGGTGCGTCCTGTTTCCTAATATGTATGAGAGAAAAAAATGTTCTATATTAACACAATAAGCTATAAACAATCAATATGGACATATATTTTAGAAAGTCTTAGAAATGGACTAAAAGTTGGGAAATGAGCCATTCTTTACAAACCAAAAGACAAACGATCACATCATATACACATTGTTATGCTTCACTTAAAACCTACAAAATGTACATAAAAATCAACTCTAATGTACAATCATAATGTGTCCAACTACGCTTTACTTAAACCAACTATTGTCTACCTAGAAATCCTTGGCCAAGCTCCTTAACCACCTCAAAATTCATGCACCCCTTAAGCCTCTATGGGATCAAACCAACACCTACCATACGGACCCAAGCATAAATCAGCAGCCACCCTTGATCCCACTGAGGCAGATTCACAGTTGGTGTTTTGACACGGCATGGGAAAAATTGGCAAGGACCCTAAAAGAGAAGAATGCCATTAACAACTGAGATCATCCCCAACAATAAGATCAGTGAGTGGCACAAGCCCATTGCTATTACAAAAAAGATGAATGTCTCAACAAAGGAAATGATTTGAATGGCCAAGATCTTCCCCACCCGTTAGATCAACTGTTAGCTTGGTCCCACAACGTTTTGGAAAAAGTGGAAGGGCCTGTTACCCCCTCTCATCTAGGGGTAACTAGAGGAGATCATGTCTCATGGACCGCAATGAAGACAGTGATCCCGATGATGATGATGATGATCAACATTCTCCACAGGTAGCAATCCCTCATATGCCTCCCTCCTCATTCAGCGCAGCTTATCGCACCTAATCAACATGGTTCATCGGATGATGGTGGTCCAAGTTCCAACACATTATAAGGTACACTAGTCATTGTTTCATATAAACTGTCATATTTAATGCATTAGGCATTTAGGTGAGGATCAAGGGTTGAAGTCAAATAATGAATCATATGCTTGGAAGTTATGCTTTTTTCCTTGTTTCACCTGGTGGTCATCATTTGTATCCTAGACTAGTGTTGTCACTCTTGGGGAACAACGGTACTACTGAGAGGCTTTGATAAGGGTAACATATTGTTCCTCCCCATACTTAACACTTTCCATCTTGGGGCCTTCCGCAATGTACTAAACTTCGGTAACGACTGCTACATGTACACCAAAAAGGCCCATGGTTCATCCTCCTATCAGAAGAAGGGCTAGAATGTCAAGGTTGATGCAATTGCTAGAAAAAATGAATAAAAAAGGAAAGAATGTTGTAAAAGAAAGAAGAAATGATGGGATACTGAATGACCAACTTCAAAAGCCAAAGGTCAACTTGATCTCTACCCCCTCACCATGAGGCAATCACCCCTAGTCCTAATGCACTGAATGCATATCAATTAAAAGGACTTAATCCCAGTAAGAAAAGAAAAGAAAGAATAAAGTGCTTGAAACTTGAAAAGAGGACTTGCAATGCATAAAATGAATATCAAAAGGAAAAAAAAGGGGTTTGGAATACACAAACTTTCCAAGCCGCAAGCGCTCCCTCTTCAAAGGCACTCATGGAAATGGACCAAGCACAGTACCTTGCATGTTAATGACTCCATTACCATGAAGTAACCCTGAAACGTTTTCATTCACCATACTTACACTTTGATGAGTTTTCTCGAGAACTATCCCTATACCTGGGTACTGGCACACCTAATAGGGTCTTTTGATGGTCCTCCCATACTTAAACTTGTCAAATTGCATAAAGTCCTGAGCTAATGTGAAGTTTGAAGAAGATACCTAATGTGAATTGCTTATTTGGATTTTGTATTAAATGATGGCTTACTTTGTATGATTCTAATGACTCTTGTATCTTGTGATTGTTGGTCTTACCTGATTCTATGGATTTGTTGACCATGGTGCACTTGACATGGTCCTTTGGAGGATGTTTTGATCATGATACCCAGGACTCTTTGCACTACACAGAGGACGTTGCACCCTTGATGGAAGATGTTGCACCTCCTAATGGTTGGACATACCTTGGGGCACCTCCCCACACCTCCTAGACCTTGGATGATGGACATATGAGCTCAGATATTGCATATATGGTCAGGTTGGCTATCAGATGGGTAGGAATCCCACACCTTGGATAGTGCACCTCAAAGCTACATTATGTTTTGATTTGAGGACATTACACTTGGAGGTGATTGGACATCCCTTGGAGAGATGGTGGACCCTCATTTCACCTTGGACATTGACCATTTCACCTTGGACATTGAGCTTGTTAACGATGATGTCATGCATTACGATGGTTTGATGATGGTGGGGTTGACCATACCACTAGGGCATCCATTTTGATGATGGGGTGGAGTCCTTTGATGATGAGGCATGACCTTTGATGAAGAGGTGTGACATTTCACCATGCTTTGCACCTTTTGATGATGATACGTGGCCTTTGGAGGCTCTTGCACCCTTCTAGAGCATGATGTCACCCTTATTGGAGCATCTTGCACTCACATGTGTGATATTTGAGGGGAGGTTTTGGTGTATTAGCATGTCTTATTATTATTTGAGGCTATCTTGGGGGTCGGCCGTGACCTATCCACCTTATATCATGAACATTTTATGTTTCTAGGGATTTTTGAGGGATATAGCGCTAGGGTTGCCTCATATAAAGAGGCTGGGGCTCCATCCTTGTAAATCATAACTCACACTTGTGGAGAATCACTTCTATAGCCCTCTTCTCTTCTTTTTCATCATGGAGTACTTGTGCGCACCTCTTGGAGGACAGTCTTGTGGATGCTTTTCTTGTTTTGGTGGATGATTTCATGAAATTAGGGTTTCCTCATGGATAGCGACTTGGCATAGTAAGTGTTCTTTCCAAGTTTAAGTGTTTGTCCTTGGTATATTTTGGTGAATGCTCTATTAGATGGTAAATAGTTGCATGTTATCTTGTTTCCTTGAACTATTTTGTTAGAAACCCATAGGGAAGGATTAATTAAGATTGTTTATCCCCTTCCCTTGTTTGTCCATCTTAAATTTGTTGAAGCATCTAGGGTCAAGTTAGGGATTGTGATTGTACATTCCCCTAACCTTCTCTCTTGCTTGGTTAAAGTCTATGGTTTATGATTGTATAAATTCTAGGGTTTAACCTAGTTCACTTCATCTCCTTGCTAAACGCACTAGAAGTAGGATGGCACCTAGGGTTTATGATTGTATAAACCTTAGGGTTGTTTTCCTAGAGATTGACCTAGGCTTGTGATGGTATAATCCTAGGATTTCTAATCTTCAAGTCTTCTCTTGCCTTTAGCCTCCATTGAGGGTGTTGCATTGACTCCATATGCCCAAGAATTCAAGATGGCACTAGTCTCTCTCATTTGCAAGTGATACAAAACCCTAGTTTAGCTCTTTCTCTCTCTCTCTCAACATTTTGTGTTAGCTTTAGGATTTTGCGCTTGCATCTTCATTTCTTAGCATTCACAGTTCAACACTTTGCATTAATTGTTTGGAATCATCCTAAACAGTCATTGCTGCAATAATTGCATTTTCAGCCATTAGGAGTTTTCATATTGCACTCAACTAATGTTGTTTCATGCTCTTTATTTCATGCAATCATTGGTGAATGGTTTACAAGTCTTTTCATTAGTATTTGGCATATCTTCATCCACTCTAAAAGTGTTTACACCATGTTTGTGGATGCTTCATGAGATTTGCGGTACATGGTGTATGTTCAGTCCCGAAATGGTTTGAGACGGATCGACACAGAAGATGGTCCATGATGGATTTGCAAATTGGACATAGCTTTCTTAGTAGTCACTTGACCTCAATTGGGTGCTTGCATGGCATTGTTTCCTAGGGCGTTGGAGTTCTCTTGATAGCTTGGATGACATCCTTCATGATTGCCACATGGAGAGGTTTGCTTGCTTGGAGAATGCCCTAGTTAGAAGGAGAAGAGTTGTGCATCTTGGAGGGGGCATCAGGCCCTAGATAGCTTTTGGGGAGCTAGTGGATTGTACTAGCCTTGTGATAAGGCTATCATATGTACAACAAATTTATCTTATGCATATTAATCAAGTTTTTTCGCTGTCCAATACTAGTGTAAATTGCAGATTTGATTCTCAGCCATCTATGCTCTTCATGGTTTGTAATTTCTAGCTATATATGTCTTGCTGGTTTGACATAAGTTAAGGAAAATTATGTTAAGTGATTTAACATTGTAATTGAAGAATATAAGGGCTGTTTTACTGCTCTAAATAAAAGTTTTCAGATTTGGTTTATGTATGATAAAATTTCCCTAGAGAGCTGAAACCTATCGGAAAACTTGGGTATCTTTTTTTTTTGGATTTCCTAGAAGTTTGGGGTTGTTAAAGATTGAAATATTGTCCACTTCCACTGTTGTTTTGTATTATATTTCATAGCAGCCCTAATCCTGAATTCACGGGGTTAAGATCCAAGAAACCTATAGTTAAGAGGTAAAAATTTATGTTTTGCATTAAAACCTTGAGGTTTAGAAATTTCTACACTTTACTTCCTACTTTTATGTGTATTTGATTTCCTTCATCACTTAGGAGCAGCCTCTCACACTCCTGGATCACTATTATGACTTGTTGTAACTATAGCCCCATTGACCTACTTTAGTCACTTGTAGGTATTAAAAAAGTATCTTATCTTATCTAAATCCCTTAAATTTTAAGTTAAATCTATTTGCAAATTGCCTCCAGACTCTTCTCCACACAAAATGATGTTTTCTTGTTCAAGGGTTTAATAGAAGAAAACAAGGTGAAGAAAACACCCCATGATCCCAAAATTGCTAGTAGCAAGTATAAATGGTAAACTCATTTCGGCTCACAGGATTGGCCACACTGGTGAGTACTGGTCAATATTCATAAGTATCATGAGTTTTGGTCGGATTACTCATCCATCATCCAT
Organism: Picea mariana; assembly: GCA_032191745.1. Classification (NCBI taxonomy): domain Eukaryota; kingdom Viridiplantae; phylum Streptophyta; class Pinopsida; order Pinales; family Pinaceae; genus Picea; species Picea mariana. The sequence continues at coordinate 154,212 of JASDQU010010666.1, read as the reverse complement.
CCTCGCCTTACTGTCAATTACTCACAATTAATACTTGCTAGTATGGCAACTATGCTTTTCCCTTTAGCCAAAGTGTATTAAATTGCATTGGCATCGACTTTCTGCTTATGAGCTTTCTTTGCGACAATTTCCAAGTATCTAGGATAGAACATATAATAACTTCGGTGTAATTTCTGCATGATTCTTCCCATGGACAATAACTTAAGGAAATTATGTTATCTAGCTAGTAAGACATATATCTTTGATATGTTGAACATTGCAAGCATTGAATGGTGCCAAAATTATTCCTCGCTAGGATTACCCATTTCAACATAATGTGCATGGTTTGATGTTTAATCAAGCATTATGTGTTTGGCTAAGGCATAATATCTGGAAGTGTTATCCATCATATAATATGAAATACAAGCGATCCATGGAAAAATAAAATGTATCCACCCAAATCACATCCTACAAAATGGAGAGCTCATATATTGGGTATGTTGGACAAAAGAGAATGACTAATTCAACAAGTTTATAACAATGATGGAATTGGCAGCAATGCTGATTGAAAGGAACCCTGGTGTATGAAACTCTAATAAAAAGTAGCAGACATTAGAGTAATCCTCACCCTTGGTGTCTCATATGCTAATTTTACTGTTCAAAACTTGATATATTTTAGCTTTGTATTAATTGTTTTCATAAGCATTCACACATTAAATATTAGTTCTTATTTCCCATTTTAAACTTAAATAGATACTCTCATCCCTAACCTTTCTACAAGGCCACTAATTTGCGTTCAAGATATCTCCACTTGAATCAAATACATACAACACAAGTTAATAGATTAGAATCTCATACCCGAAGGTGCCAGCTGGCCCAGTAGAAATGTGAGTATTAAAGAGTTCTGCTGTGCTCTTAGAGATGCCAAAATCTGACAATTTAGCATTGAAGTGATCATCCAGTAATATGTTACTTGGCTTGATATCCCTATGTATCACAGGAGGTTTCTACACATCCAAAGAACAAACCAATATTTTATTAGTAATCAAGATCTGAATGATTTGCATCTGTATGGTCATTTCATTTGTACCATCCTTTTCTGGAAAAAAAAGTGCGAATATGTCAGTTTGATTGCTACTAACATTTTGTTCTAAATGGTCAAGTATTCGTGTAATAAAATATAGATGCATAAAATAGAAGTAATGTGGTGGAGATAGATTGACCAGCAAACTGGAAGTTGCTCAACGAGCAGCTAGTGCTGCTTAATTCTAATTCTTACTTAATAACAGAGATGGATTTGTCATTCATTGAGCGTGCTTATATGGAACAAAGAGGTTTTATTGATTAAATACACCAACTTTGTCTCCTACGTTTAAGTTTGTAAAAACTCGACTTGGTACTGAGTGAATGGTAAGGTTTCTTTAGGAGAATATAAGAGAAAATGAACTTAAAGATCACCCTTTACACATTGAGATAAATGCATAACACATCCTACAGATCTTGAAGATAGTTCAGAACTAAAATAAATGAATAGAAAAGGATGGATGTTTTTGTTCTCTGAAGTAATATATGAAGCATACATCCTAGAAGATCAAACTTTGATAAGTAAGAAACTAAGGGAGCATTTATTGAAAAGGAATAACTTTCCATCCTTCTTTCGTAGAATGTTTGCTTCTAACATCAGAAGTGATGATTAACACTAAAGAAATAAGGCATTAATTGATGCACAATGTATGCTGTCTGTTCATGTATCGATTCTCACAAGGATCTGAAACATAACAATGCTGAAATCATTACATCAAACTACAATGTGTTTTCAGTCATGGACCATGTCTGAATATTTCCCCTTAGAATCTCAGGGTTTTTCCTTGTTGCCATTATTTGTAATATATTGGAAAGAATTTAGTATATGCTGTTCTACTTCTACTATAGACAAAATCTAAATTTTTTGGTATTCCTTTCTTCTTCTATTATTTTAAAATACGTCTTATATTTACAAACAAAAAGACATAAAGTGGAAGGGTATACATAATGGACCTCCTCATTGTTGATGAATGCAGTTATGTGAGACATTCTCCAGCTTACAAACCTATGAGGTGTGGATCATTGCAGCTATGTGAAGTCTTTCTCTCAGCTTACAAACCTGAGAGAAAGCCCCTAAGAAGGGTATGTGGTTCCTGCCTGAGACAGAGCTAGGAACGTAGAGATGACCTCCTTCATTCAGAGACTAAGAAGAACTCCAAATGATTATCCAGTGGGAAAGGCGATCTGATGAGTTGGACGTGCCTGTGGCTAAGCACAAGGTGAACGTGTGAAATCCCAAAGTGTTGGGTGCATCATCATGTGAACAGAAATGAAGATGATGTGTTAGCCTCCTTTGAGCAGCAGAGTTGACGAGAAAAATCCAAAAGATTCTCCTGTGTGAGGAAGTGGGAAAGAAGATCTGTAGAGTGGACGTGTCTGTAGATGAGCACAGGTGAACGTGTGTAGATCTAGTTCTTCTGTGTAATGCAGTGAGCCAGAGCTATGACATCCCTATGGATGTGCCCCTAGTGGATGAGCACTAGTGGGTGTATCAGATCCTTTGCTATATGTTGTTCAAGAGTCAGACCTGCCTGTAAACCTAATTGTTATGTAAAGGGTACAGGTCGGCCCCACCTTAATGTGATTAATAATAAATGTAAAAGATAATTAATATGGTTAATATTAATTATAATAATGATAATAATAATAATTATAATAATTATAATGGGACTTAGAGAGGTTGGCCTTGTTGAGCCAATAGACACCTTTGTTGATAGGACAAGTCTAATATAAGTAAGGGATGATTCCCCTTTGTGGAATCATGTCTTTCTTATGAGTTTGGAAATTTCAGCAAATACATCTACTTGGAAAAAGGTGCGCACCTCTCTTGGGCGCTAGTCTTTTAGGGCTTGAGCACCCTCTTGTGTGCTAGGTCTTTCTTGGTGGTGAAGGTCTTTCTCTTGAAGAATATAGCAAAGGATTTGGCTGGGTTTTCTTCCCTTGTTGAGAAGGGTTTCCCAGGATGTTTCTTGTGTTCTTGTGCATGGTGTTTCTTCTTGTGATCTTGGTTGCTGCAACATTATTGTTTATGGTTAAGTGAAATGATAAAATGGAATGAACTTCATGCTTAACCTAGCTTATGAAAAATGAACTTCATGCTTAACCTAGCTTATGAAAAATCAACAAGGTATTGGAGCATAGGTCTTGAAAGAACCCATTGCACAAGCTACAAGCTTTCACCAGTCATCCCCCTTCTGTTGTAGTTCCGTACGGCCCTCCTAGGGCTCTCAGAAATTCCATACGGCTCTCTTCTTTTGGGTGTTTCAGCCCCTAAAACTTGAACGCTGAGGAATTCTTTGGCTTAGGAGAGTACGGCCTTCTCTAGCGTACCTCCAGAGACTCTCAAAATGAAATTCCGAGCATTTTGAATTTTTGGCCCTAGGGTTTCGCTAATTTCTGTAGAAATTTCAAAATTAGGGTTTCTGCAAACTCATTGAAGGAGCTCTTTAACTCACCAATGTTCTCCTATCTCTCAAAGGCTTATTGTTGGCAGTCATAATTCCAATAAAACCTAAAAGTACTAGCCTAGCCTAGTCGTTAGGTTTTCTAACCTAGTTGACAAAGGGTTGTGAAGAATCTAAAATTATGATGAACAAAACTATGATGGAAGATAAGCTTGATGGATCAAGCAACTTCAAAGTTCTTGAAAGACAAGACTTCAGAGGAAGACTTATTGTGGGTAATACAAAAGGGTTTACCAGAGACAACTATCAATAAATGGAAGGAAGATGACATCAAGACAAGGAAGCCAATCACCTAGTCAAGCCCTTACTTTGAAGGGCCAACTTCAAAATAACAAAGATGACAAAAGGTGACACCGTGACTATATTCTTCATAAAGATCAGAGGATAGAGATCAACCAAGAGCCATTGGAGAAATCATATTAGCATCCTCAAGTATGCACTTGTATGTATTATTTGTATCATTGTCATGAGTGAAATTGCAGGAGGAAGGAACCTTTGTTGAAGTCATGGATCTAGAGGGATCTCAGTGCATTCAGAGAAACAACACACTCAAAGTAAAGACTCTAAGTTTGATTGTTGAAATTGTCATTCCTCTAATCGATATTTCTAAAAGTTTGCTACATTACAAGTAGGTGTTGTAGCTGTGACAATATTCCTTAAAATGTTTTGATTCTAGAGATGTACTCATTATTCTCCTTTAGGAGATATTCTTGTGTTGGTTCTTTTTGTTTTCTTGTTACAGATAGGTTAACAAGAAAATAAGATGTTTATCCTTCAGAGGGAGTCACTTGACTAAGAAGGAGCCTAAACCATTTGAGAAAGAAGAAGAATAGAACCATCATTAAGACAACCAATGCTACAAAGCATGATCATAATCTTTATAGGATTCCATGGGAAGAAGCATGCATGACACAAGTATATGTGCAAAACAAGAGTCTTCACCAGACTTTGAAAAACATAACTCCCAAAGAAGTCTTCACCGGAATGAAGCCTGAGATTGAACACTTTAGTTTATTTGGTTGCCCAATGTATTTCATGTACCCAAAGAGAAGAAGTCCAAGCTAGATCCTTTAGGAAGAAAGGATACAGTGAGTCTTCAAAGACATCCCTAGTCAAAGACAAACTGAGACAAGAAGAGACGTTGTCGTTGAAGAAAAGACAGTTTTTCAAAGACCCAGAGAATCTCAAATGGAGATTGACAGTGAGACAATACCTTCTCCCCCATCAACAATTCAGAGGGAGACAGACATTACTCCAGGTTATCCAGTTTCTCTAGTTGATATGTTCAGAGATATTGCAGTAGGGCATAAAATGCCTACCTACACTCACTCTACAAGAGGCAGAGAAACATACAAGCCTCTCAAGGCACATTCCGAGAAAGCAAAAGAGATTTTCGATCTATCCTTCAGTCATGAGCCACTTCATTGATGTTGAGACTCCTTGTCTTAGAGAAGCAACAAGAAAATCGGTATGGAAAGATGCCATAACAGAAGAATACCAATATATCTTAAAAGAATGATGCATAAGATATTATTCAGGGACTAGAAACGGAAGTCTGTGGTAAAGCATGCAGCTAATGAAAGTGTCAAGAAATACAAAACGAGATCTATAGCCAAAGGTTTCTCACAAACAGAAGGAGTTGTCTATGATGAGACACTTGATTCAGTGAACTCGATACACTTCCATCCGTACTACCATCCATGAGTAGGAAACTATATCAGATAGATAGATTCTTGATAAGTTTGGATTTCAGCAAGAGTGTTGTTGATCCAAACCTATATCATTACAGTGTTGGTGACGAGAGCCTGAACCTGATGACTTATTCGGAAAGCGTTGATTTATGAATTCGAGATGAAGAATCTGAGTATGATGCACTACTTCTTGGGACAAGAAGTATGATAGATGACCGATAAAAATTTCCTGAGTCAAGGAAAATATACAGTGAAAATATTAAAGAAGTCCAGTATGACAGAATGCAAAATCCACTGTGATGGATTTAAAGAAGAAGATTGATGATGATTCAGACGAGACTGATCCACAGCTAATTGGATCACTAATGTATTTGGTCAACACCAGACTTGATTCATGCCATGCAGTGAATGTGCCTAGTCATTTCATGAGTCAACTGATACAGACTCACTAGACAACAACAAAAAATGTATTGAGATATATACGAGGCACAGTTGGATATGGCCTAAGATATGCCTCCAATATAAACTTGAGTTTGCAGGATATGTTGATTCAGATTGAGCAGAAAGTACAGTGAACCAAAAAAGCACATCTTGTTGATGTTCTATTGTGAAGTTTTCCATGGTTTCCTAATACAGCAGGAAACAAAACTTTGTAGCCTTGAGTACCATCGAGGCAGAGTATATAAGCATCAAGTGTGCGAAGCAATGTGGCTTCACAAGCTTCTGACAGACTTACTTAACCATGAGATAGATCCTATGATGATAACCAAGAGCCGTGAGTAAAGCTCCTTGAGAACCCAGTGTTTCATGATGGATCGAAATACGATGAGATGAAATATCCTTATTTTAGAGATCTGATGCAGAGGAAAATCGTACACATGCAGTACCTTCCTACACATGAGCAGATTGCAAATATCTTCACCAAATTAACTTCATGAAGAATGGCTCCCTCGTTGAGAGGGAGTGTCGATAACTCCAGCCAAGACAAAATTGAAAACACATCCGTGTGAGATTTGGCATAATAAAGAATGCTTCCCTAGCTGAGAGGGAGTGTTGATGAATGCAACTATGTGAGACATTCCCCAGCTTACAAACTTGTGAGGTGTGGATCATTGAAGCTATGTGAAGTCTTTCTCTCAACTTACAAACCTGAGAGAAAGCTCCTAAGAAGGATACGTAGTTCCTGCCTGAGACAGAGCTAGGAACGTAGAGATGACCTCCTCCATTTAGAGAGTGAGAAGAACTCCAGATGATTATCCAGTGGGAAAGGCGATCTGATGAGATGGACGTGCCTGTGGCTGAGCACAAGGTGAACGTGTGAAATCCCAAAGTGCTGGGTGCATCATCATGTGAACAAAAATGAAGATGATGTGTTAGCCTCCTCTGAGCAACAGAGTTGACGAGAAAACTCCAGATGATTCTCCTGTGTGAGACAGTGGGAAAGAAAATCTGTAGAGTGGATGTGTCTGTGGATGAGCACAGGTGAACGTGTGTAGATTTGGTTCTTCTGTGTAATGCAATGAGCCAGAGCTATGACATCCCTATGGATGTGCCCCTAGTGGATGAGCACTAGTGGGTGTATTGGATCCTTTGCTATATGTTGTTCAAAAGTCAGACCTGCCTGTAACCCTAATTGTTATGTAAAGTGTACAGGTCAGCCCCACCTTAATGTGATTAATAATAAATGTAAAAGATAATTAATATGGTTAATATTAATTATAATTATAATAATAATAATAATAATAATAATAATAATAATGGGACTTAGAGAGGTCAGCCCTGTTGAGGCAATAGACACCTTTGTTGATAGGACAAGTCTAATATAAGTAAGGGATGGTTCCCCATTGTGGAATCATGTCTTTGTTGTGAGTTTGGAAATTTCAGCAAATACATCTACTTGGGAAAACGTGCACACCTCTCTTGGGCGCTAGTCTTCTAGGGCTTGAGCACCCTCTTGTGTGCTAGGTCTTTCTTGGTGGTGAAGGTCTTTCTCTTGAAGAATATAGCAAAGGATTTGGCTGGGTTTTCTTCCCTTGTTGAGAAGGGTTTCCCAGGATACTTCTTGTGTTCTTGTGCATGGTGTTTCTTTTTGTGATCTTGGTTGCTGCAACATTATTGTTTATGGTTAAGTGAAATGCTAAAATGGAATGAACTTCATGCTTAACCTAGCTTATGAAAAATCAACACTCACCTCTTCCAAAGCACGACTAAAGAAGACAAAAAATCAGAATAAGCTGGTTGATCAAGAGATTGAGCATCTTTGATCACATAGTGCCCTTAGCCAAGAGCTAGCGACAGATCTCATTGTGCCATAAAGAACTGAAAGTAGAGACTGAGCTATGCTCATTCTCAAAGACAAACTTATGCCTAACTTTCCAAAGACCGAATAATGCTGAAATCCTAAGGCAATGCCAAAGCCTGGAGAAAGCAATACATGCAAGAGAATAGTCATCTCCAAAAACCACATCTCACCAATGCAACCTGTTTTGAAAAAAAACTGAATATTGATCTGCCACATATCCAACAATGCTTGGCAAACAGACACTCCCAAAAGATATGTTTCACTGTCTCCGGACGATGATAAACTAAACATAACCCATCTGAGAGATCACTCTTAGCCAACTAGGCCTTGGATGACATTCCCTGATAGATCAACAACCAAGCAAAAACCCATAGCTTATAATAGAGCCAAACATACCAGACACTGTGCAGCCGATGAACCCGTCTCTCCTCTACATTAGTGGAATCCCATCTCACATTGGGAACGAAAGATAGCAGGTGTCTCTGATGTAGCCCTTCCTCATTTGTACCCATGGTTGGATTTTTGGAGTTTCCCCTCCTTGGAGCTTAATTGACACATCTTTCTTGGAGCATATGCGATGTATAAGGGTGTTTCTTTGTTGAGTGCGTAACTATTTTGGTGCTTAAATGCTTGAATTGGAACATTGTACTATTTTCATTGTTGTTTTGTACCTTGTTTTATAGCAGCCCTAAGGCTCAAAATTCCTAGGGCTAAGATCCGAGAAACCTTCTAGGTTGAAGGTGAAATTTTTGTTTTGCAATGAATTTTGAATTCCAAGAAATTTCCACATATTCGTGTGTAAGAATTCTATCTTTTGCATAACTCTTACTCAAATTTTTATTTCTCGAGTACATGAGCTTGGTAGATTCAAATAATTTTGTTTTCCTTACAAGTTTTTCATTACACCACTTCATTAATCAAGCATAAGGCACCGGTCATCTAATCAACATAGTTGATTTTTAAGCATTTTAAGGTAAAACATATTGAATATCATTTCGTTTTTTGAGATTAATAGCAGATTTGTGAGGGGAATACTTAAAACCAAATGTAAAACATTGATTTTAAGTGTTTTTCTTGCATTTTAGGCCAATTTAGTTCATCATTCTCCAACTTTTATTATACGAACAAAGGGACAGTATAGCAAATTTATGAATTTTCTGACTTGTTTTAGCATATATAATCATAAATTTGAAATTTAAGCTTGTTGATTTGAATAATAAGATGCTGCTTTTATTGTAGAATAGTGAGATTTTATTGCATATTTGAGGTTTTAATTGAAGCCTTGAATCACTTAGAATGCTCCCCTGAGATTAGCAAGCACTAACTAGAAGTGAGGGATCATAAAAGTGAGGGATCATAAGAGGTAACATTGGCAATTTCCCTTAAGTTATCCAGACACCATTGGGTCATTTCAGTGAAGGTATTTCCAGGTGATAACATTTTGGCACTGTTGTTAGTGAAGCATGCCAAGGTTCCTCGGTTGGTGGTACAGCGATGCATACTGAAGTGAGCAGTTATTTAAAATTTTGCAATTTTATTTCATATCTCACCTGGCAACTCCCCTTGGTAGAATTGTTCAATCTGGATAGTCACAAAAGTCATCACGCTTGGACCCTAGTCAAGTTTCTTTTCCAACTTTGAAAAATCCAGAGGAACTACTCAAACAAGGACGAAGCAAAGGTTTTGGTAAGAAGATTCTTCTATTTCTTTAGTTTCAGTGCCTGCTGATTCTATAGCTTCTACCCCAGGCTCTCCAGGTTACTCCTTTGGCTGATGTTGCTCCTTCAGTTGTGGCTCCTAATATCTCCAAGGTATATGCAGCACTTGATTTTATTGCCATTTAGGGTCAGCCACTCGCACTTCCCAATAAATATCAAAAGTATCTCCCCGCCTTTGAAGGGGATGATGCAATCACTGCTGAGGCACACTTGGATAAATAAACAATTTATCTTGAGGATACAACTATCGATCATGAAGATGTCATCATCAAATTGTTTGTACATAGCTTGTAGGGGTGTGCATGGAAATGGTTCAAATCTTTGCCAAATGCAGGGATAGTTACTTTGGCTTCTCTTGAGGATGCTTTTAGATCTAAATGGAGTGACAAGGATTATTGGTTTTTGCTGTTGAATTCAATAACAAGAAGAAGAATGAGAATGAGATAGTTTGTGTGTTCAACAATAGATTCCTCAAGACATATGCAAGAATTTGTCTACCATTCAGACCACAAGAGGTGTGTGCTTTGGATATATATACTCGAGCTTTTGATTCAGAAGTTGGCTTCATCTTAGGAAAAGTGAACAGACAAATTCGCATTGAAGATTTAATAACAACTTATATTTTTGTAGAAAAATTAAAAAGTTTTCTTGTTGAAGAAACTAATCGAGGTGATAGTCTTTGAGAAGATTGTTCTGACACAGGAGATTACCATCCTATATAAGACTTATCATTTGAGGAAGATTTCAATATGAAGAAGACCTTTCTCTAAAGATAATGGTTTCAAGGATAACTTCGGAGTTGCATCATCCTTTGATTGTCAGAAAAAATGGTATGTGATGATATTTATGTTGATTCTAATATGCCTTCTTTCACTCCTTTCTATGAACATAATGAGGAATAACATGAAGCAATTGAGAATGTTAATGAGGATCTTAAGCCCAATTAAGATATGCCTCTCTTTCCTTATGATGTGTATCTAATTTAGGGCGAGAAGAATTTAGTAAAATCCATATATCCAATGAAGATGTTCTTTCTATTACAGATTCCCTATCTCCTAATCAGGAAGTAGGTCAGGGGGAGGAAGAGGAAGTGTGACAAACCAAACATGGAGATTTGAATCAGCACGAGAATTTATTGTCCCTTCCTATGACATTATTGATTAAAGAACACCCTGTCAAGATATTGTTGCAGCAGGAAGGACAACTTTTGGATCAGCCAAAAGATGATGTGTCTAACATAAAATGGAAGTAATTGCAGCAACTAATCTCTCTGAGCAGCAGAGAGAATATACTGATTTGGTAATGATCTCACAATCTGATTTTATTCCTTGGCTTGATTCTCTGTTTAATCATTGCTTGAATGTGAGCTTCTATCATGATCCTGTTAAATAGAGAATGGTGGAAGTATTTCAAAAGGCAATTTAGTAAGGTCTTGGCTTTTCTACCTTTTTCTTACTGACTAGTGATCAACCTAAGTTGCACGAAATGGGGAAACGTCTAGAAGTTTCCGAAACGAGTACGGCAAGAAATGTGACCCTCAAAAAATGGAAACGCCGGGGGAAACATATATTTAAAAACAAAACACATTATCTTGCAAGAAGAACATAATGAAACACATAAATGACAAAAAATCCTAAACCCTAAACAAATAAAAAACATGTATGAATGGTTTATCTTTCTTAAAAATGGAAAAAACAGCAAATTTGGTGAGTTTTCGGGGGCCCGCGGCCTGCTAAGATGCCTGCACGGGCCCACAAACAACCAAAACAGTGCCAAAACGTAGTCCGTACGGGCCGAAATGTCGTCGGTCGCACTGCACGATGTTTCATACTCGCGAAACGCCATATGGTACGGCCAACGGGGTTTTGGTTGAGTTTCGTACCCGTTTCGGCGTTTCACCAAGTTTCCGGTCCCTGGACGGCACCTAGTTGGAAGTTTCCTACAACTTAGTGATCAACCATGTTATGAGTTACAACGAGCATCCTTGCTTGGTTGTTTGACAATCCAGCATATGAGGACATATTTTTGAATCAAAAGATTCCATGATTGGCTTTACTGGAGGTACAACTATGTTGATAGGTTTCATAGGATCAATCAATTATATGAATGATTGTATTGATCATTTGAGGATGTTGATCAGTCATGACAAGTGTGATGTATTTCTTTAAGAAAAAAAGAGAAACATGTTGCCGTCCTTATACACACTTGCAGACGTGAGCTAAGTCTGGCTCACTTAGTGTGTCCTTGAAGGCACAATGCCTAGGTTCACAGCCCACGCTGTCACTTTGACTGGAACCTCTTCCGTCTAGACTTACTCCTAGGGAAGCCAAAGGGGGTAGACCTTAGTTACTAAATGAATTAAGTTAAGTTCTAGGAGTTAGTTTTAATTATTTACAAGGTTTGGGGGATTCTATTCCTAAAATGCTAAGGCAACCATGCAAGATGCAAGGGTTAGCATGAAAAGAAGCCTTTTCCCTAGGTCAACTAAGACTAGTGCCTAAAGATTGGGCAAGGGGTCAACTATATTAAAGGGTGTTTCGTTACAAGTAGATTACAAGTTATTTACAAAATTACAAAAGAATCAATTAAACCAATGAATATTAGATACAAGTACTTACAAAAGAATGCTAGGATACAAATCATACAAAGCAAGCTAACCACGTTTAAACTTCTTATGTGTGCAAGAAAAAGATTAAAGCATCACATCACATCACCACATTTATGAGATCATCATCAACACATCATTATCATCATGAGCAATATCAACAACTTAAGAAGATTTAGAAGGCTTAGCACAAATGTTGTTAAGATTATCAAAGATGATCCACACCCTTAATTATTAAACCCCCAAGTATTCTATTAGGTTTGGTCTAGGGTTTAATTATTAGGCTTTCTTAAGATTTATCAAACTTTATTAAAGCTTTCACCAAAGCCTCCTCCTCCTATTGTCAAATAACT
>JASDQU010010666.1:124335-139454 GCA_032191745.1 Picea mariana | reverse complement strand
CCTAGGGGGGCGCAACTTTTGAGTGTGGAAGGTGGGAAAGGGGTTAGAATAGGTTGGAAAAGGTTGGGAGGGTTATGTTATGCTTAGGGAGGCTCTCTCTAACCTTTATTCCATCATTTTACATCCTCTAAACTCATTATTACAATTTTACATTTTTGCCATGTTTGGACTTTAGTAATAAAAATTGTTGTTTTAGACTGACCGACACTCCGGGTGGACTAACCCATGGCTAAAGTTGTCCGACTGAGCTGAAACTTGGTCCATGGATGTAGGAGGTGCTATTCCATTTCTTTTGAGGACAAATACCCCTATCAAAAATCCAAGGACCTAGTTTTTACAATTATTGCTCAAAAATAATTAATTAATTAAATAATTAAACCTCCAAACTTAGGGAAATTTAATTAATTAAAAAAAACTAATCTAGACTCGACGAAATTCCGCGAAACTTTCTAAGATGTCTTGCATGGTCATTTACAATGATTCCCTATAATAGTTACCAAAACATAAGCCCACTAGAATGTCGTTCACCACTTTGGAGGAATTATTGCAAGTGTGAGGGAAAAACTCAAGGGAAATCAATAAGGCTGAAAAGCCCAATTGATAACCTGAGGATAAAAACCCTCGGTGAAAGGAACTCTCCCAGTGAACCGATCCCAAGGTAACTGACCTAGACATGACTCATGCAGACCTATTACATCATTAACCCACGCAGGGGTCCGGAAATTCCAATTACAAGAATAAGTGCTAGGGCCAAACATGCCCTGTAGAACCAAAGTCTTCGACAACATGAGCATCTGACGATGCATCTCTTCATGGCACATGAGTTGACCACTGGTGCTAAATGGGCGGTCAACAAAACCAAAAAAAAAAAGAAAAAAGAGAAGTGTTGAGCCCTCAATATGCCCATACCTAAGTATGGGTCCACCCTTAATTTTTCCAGGGATAAATCCCTCAATGTTAGCAAGTTGGAAGTTGTAGTAAGTCCAAACAAGTTCTTTACTTGAGCTTTTTCTCTTCAGATTATTGAACGAATGATATAGCTCAAGAGAGCCTCGAGAAGTAGCAGTTATTGATTGTTCAAGTTGTGAGGACCCAATTGCCCAATAGGGGCTTTGTTAGCACCCAAAATATATTTATCCCAAAATCCATTTGGGCATTTAGTAGAAATGGTTCATGGATACATAATGGGATGGACTAGTTGGTTAGTCCATCATTCAACATCAACCGTTCATGAATGCTAGTCAAAGTTGGCATATGGTGCCAAAATTTATTGCTAAGGGGTTGAGGATTGGATAGTTTATTTAGGGATATAGTTCAAAGACAAGTACACCCAGAGGACACATCACATTCATACTCTCATATTAGTTGGATAGGCTTTTCAATTGGCATCAAATCACCCAGACATGTAGATTCTTGCAACATCTAGAGTAGGTATGGAAGGTTGAAGACTCCTAGAGGGCATGGTCAAATTGGTGAGTTCTCACTTTCTTAATTTTCAAGATTCATTTTCTTGGGAGACTGTGTTTCTTGAAAATCATCTTATTCAGGATCTGATCATATATTTGATGACCCTTTGTTGAGATATGCATATGGTTCGAATTTGAGGAAAACCAAATGAGGTCATATTTTTGGTTGTTTTTAAAAAGTTTATATTTTTAGGAATTTTTTATTTTTAGAAACTTGGTCCTTTTAAGCCGCTAATTACATTTTTGGAAACCCAATACGGAAATTTGTTCATGGTTCAGAGTTCAACAGATTTCAAGTTGGTGAAATTTTGGCCTATTTTTAGCCTTTCTATTTTTGGAAGGTGGTCATACTTTTGGGGACCTAGTATGGCATGCCGCATACAACATCGGTGTCAAATTTCAATCCATTCCGAGGATTTTGACTTTTCAGGATCTGAATCCATTTTGGCAATGTCTAGAGGACTCTTGGTGGCCCCACCATGAGATGAATTTATTATATTTAGAAAAGCTAAGGCACACTAGCCTTGAGGTTTCTTGTTGACTTTGACTTGAGGTCCACCTGTGGAGGAAGCTTCCCCACACCTTCATGTGGCTTTTCTCATTACTATTATTGCCCTGGATGAATTTGTCCTACTTGTGCTCTTCACGATTGTTATTAGATTTCACTTGAATTGACTTCAGTTTATGATGGGCTACTATTCGAGGTAAGTATTAACTTTTGGAAGACTTACTATTCCTAGAGCTAGGGCACCTCACGAGGAACCTTCCTAAGAACTTGAGGGAGATTTGTCCTTTCTATTTATGGCCTTCAGTGATGCACTTTCCTTTGAGAGAGGTTTTACCTTATTTTGGACATAGCTACCCTTCTATTTTGGGCCTTTTGATGTGTTATTATTATTAGACACTTATGCCATATTTGGTTTAGTTTATTCCTTGGGTACTTCATATATTCTTATCTAAACTAATGCGCCCTCCTATCCTTTGACTTTCCCTTTTATTCCTTCAAATACTTACCATTTATAGAGAATTACCTTTGGAGCTGTTATCCCCATTTTGTGGATAACTAAGGGGATGATGTGTCGAGGCCCTCAAGTTGCAGATATGGAGTGCCGAGAGACTACATGACTAGCAGTACCCTTTGCACAGATGGAAAACCCACTCACCACCATAGATGGTCACAGGTTTACAGATGGCATCCACCAAAAAAGTTGGCTTCCAGAAGGCAATGGGCCTTGCTCCATGACAAGTCAGTATTATGGTGAGCATCATTTCAATATTTAAGCCATTTGATTTTGTTGTATCTTAGATTGCTCTAAGATACAACACCAACGACTTCCTCAAAGTGGTAAAACGTCCCCTAAAGGGGTGATGTCCTCTACCTTCCCAGAACCCTTCTTTCCCCAAACCTTTTCCCCTGGGAGGTTCAAGCCTTCTAAGGTTTACCAAAGAAGGCCTCCTCTCAAGTCTCTCGTTGCTAAAACCCTTTTCCATAAATCCCTTCCCCTTGCTCCAATGGCTCTCCCTTCGGCAAGAGACCTCTACAAAACCCTTAACATGGCCAATATCTAAGGTTACCCTAACTAGATGCCAATAGATGTCAACAAGTGGTTACCAAAATTCCCAGGAAACAATGTGATAACTGTCGAGGACCACATTTATGTCATGGGCTGAGATATGGACAATGCAAGTATTGATCATGAAGATGTGGCCATGAGACTATTTGCTTCATCATTGACTGAAGAAGCTCTTGATTGGTTCAAGGATCTCCCTGATAATCATATCACGACCTATGACACCTTTTCAGCCTTATTTAAAAGCAGATGGTCGAGAAAAGAAGATGGTGGGACACTTGGAACTCAGTTCAATCAGATAAAGAAAAAGGAGAATGAAATGATGAAGGAATTTATTTCAA
Organism: Picea mariana; assembly: GCA_032191745.1. Lineage (NCBI taxonomy): Eukaryota > Viridiplantae > Streptophyta > Pinopsida > Pinales > Pinaceae > Picea > Picea mariana. The sequence goes on along the minus strand of JASDQU010010666.1, from coordinate 136,076 downwards.
TATTTGACAGGTTGTACAATCAAATTCCAACAGATTACCGTCCTACAACATCATCAGTTCGTCTCCTTTACATGAATGCCTTTGAAGGGCAGTTCCAATACATTCTTAAAGATAAAAGCCCACATCATTGGCAGAGGCTAAAGAATTCAGTATCGACATTGAAGAGAATCTCCTTGATTCGAAAATAGAACCTTTTCAGTACCCTTGTAGCAAGACAAAATCAAGGACGAAGGTTTCCAACAACAGTGCTCTTGATCTAATTGCTCTCTTGACTCAAAAAATAGACTAGATGAATACTCAATTTGTCCAGGTGAAGGATCAACTTATGAACCGTATGACTACAGTGGAAAGAAATCAATCTGCTCCCAGACCTCATTTTGCCAGACAACAGAGAGATGTTACCGGTTGGAAACCAAGACCTCAACAAGAGGCAAAGGCACTGGATACTTTGAAACCTATTGGGACAGTTGATATAGAAGCTTGGTGTCTCCCATGCCAAGAACCCCACAGGGAAGATGAATGCCCCCGACAAGACGAAGATTACCCTGACGATATAAACTTCATGATTTACAATCTCAAAGATGAACAGGTAACTCGAGAACAAATCAATGAAGCCAAAAAAATAGGAGAAAGAGAGGGGAGAATTCGGGCCTTAAATAAACTAACAGATGATCAAAAGAAGGAATTAAGGAGGAGGGAAATTCTAATCTACAGAAGGAAAAATGCTTCAACCTCTCCATTACAACCTGATACTCCTCTTCCAACAGCAGAAAAGGTGGCTCCACCGCAAGTATGTGAGTTGCTTCCTAAGCCAACTCCTACAGATGACATTCAGTTGAATATAGATGTTGCAATCATGTTTGGAAAATTGAATATGACGGTCCCAGTGACAGAGATGTGTAAGATCCCTTCCGTAAAAAGGGAAGTTTTGAGGATATTACAGGTGCCAGCTGAGAAGGAGAATCCTCCCATCATGTTAAACACTATGTATCTCGACCGGCCAAAAGACAAGAACCCTCCCTTCTATCTCTCATTAGGCATGCATGACCTCCGCTTGAAAAACTGCATGCTTGATTCAGGGGCCTCAACAAATGTCATATCTTTGAAGGTAATGAAATAGCTTGGTTTAAAGACAACCCGACCTTATGGAAATGTTTGTGGTATTGATTCAAGAAGAGTTAAGGTCTTGGGAGTATGTGAAGACGTTGAGGTACCTTTGATATATTTTCCACATATTAGCATCCTCATGGACATATTGGTGATCAATGTCCCTGATGCCTGGGGGATGCTCTTGTCGAGGACTTGGTCATCAGCCCTTGGAGGTTTCCTTAGTATGAACCTAACACATGCATATATTACCATGGGTGATGGCACATATGAGATCTTACATAACAGGGAAAAGAAAGATACACATGTGATGAATTTGAGGGGCCCCAACTATGTCGGTGAACACTACCATGATATGCCTCCTCAGATTTATGAGTATGATCCATCCGAGTTACCCTTCATGCAGGAAGATTCAGTGGAGATGTTTCTCCCATGGACAGATAAAAAGAAGGTTGCACAATACCATAGGAAGGAGCCAGAATCTATTCATATTGTACAAAAGGAAGAAATCATCAAAGATACAATCCACACAGAGCCTCTGCGCTATAAGGGTGCACCTTGCATCGATTTCAATGAAGGAAGTCTTGTGCTCATGTGGGACAAAAGAAAGGGCAAACCCAGGTATCACCAAGAAGATAACAATTCATGGCTTGGCCCTTACATCATAAGGAAGAAGTCCGACAAAGAAAGGTACTATCTGACAGCATTAGATAGGAGAAAGATGTCATTACCAATAGATGGGTCTCTTCTCCAACCTCACATCTAGGTCACATGACTTCTTCAGGGCCCGTGCCCCAGGTAAGTAGGTAAGTCATTTTGATTCCCTGCATTTTAGATGCATTTCATTTCCATTTTTCTCTACTTGCATATTTATTTCATGCTTAGTTTAGAATTTATTGAAAAAATGTCAATTTTATCTTTTTCTAGTTCATTGGGTTTTGATTATGATCATATGAGAACAAGGATGCGTAGGCCATCCTGCACTTGAGAGTTTGATGTTTCCTTGCAAGCACAGGTCTACCAGAAGATATTTCGGTTCTCATGCACTCTACGACGAGCACATGTCCTCAAGTAGGAGCCAGATGTTATCCCCATTTTATGGATAACTACAGAGATGATGTCTCGAGGCCCTCAGGTTGCAGATATGGAGTGTCGAGAGACTACATGACTAGCAGTATCATTTGCACAGATGGAAAACCCACTCACCACCACAAATGGTCACAGGTTTATAGATGGCATCCACCACACCAGTTGGCTTTCGGAAGGCAGTGGGCCTTGCTCCATGAGGTACAAGTCAGTATTATGGTGAGCATCATTTCAATATTTAAGCCATTTGATTTTTTTGTATCTTAGATTGCTCTAGATTTCATGATATGTGCTTGGACATTATGCCTTTTCCCCTGCTTCACTTTGGTGGTTGACATTGTGCCTTAGTAAGTGGTCTTCTTTAGGAATGGGTTTGCTACTAGGAACTCCCTTAATGATCCATTGTACCGTTCTTGACCATACTTACCACTTTCCATCATTATTCCCCTCCATTTCCTTATCTCTTGGGATTTTAGGGTGTATTGACCCAAGAAGGGGTTGTCCTTCATTCTATGGGAAGAAGGGGCTAAAGGCCCAGAGGTGTTGATGTTGGGTAAAAGATAAAAGCCTTGTATAAACCTTCCAGATGCTTCGCCCAGGGATCACCCTAGAAAGCAATGAAATGCTTATCTTTGAATAAAGGGGACCCACAATATAATAAAGAATGCTTAAAAGGTTAGTTGAAGGATAGGAGGTTTCATCACGACCTAGCCTATCATGTCCATGAATATCTAGTGGTATGACACTACCATCATCTGGTCACCAAACCAGGGTAATGGCTCTTAGTTGCATGGCTGAGACAAAGGGGGTCTCCTCACGAGACAACTTTCTCATTTCCATTAGGTGTTTGTGGGTGACATTGTCATCACCTGGTCACCACACCAGGGCAGTGACCTTCAATCTCTCCTCATGCTATTATGAAAGAAAATATAAAGAAACAAAGATAAAAGGAAATTGATGGGCTTGGAAAAAGTGCATTGTGGACGAAGGTACCACACGCCCTCTACAAAGGCACCCATGAATGAGACGCTACGACCCCTTGTATGTCATGAGCCCTATGCCCATTAAGTCTTGACCCCATCCACCTCATTCACTTTACATGGCTTAGAGAGGGACCTCTTGGAAACTCTCCTTGACCTAGGGCAAGATCTGTTAAAATAATGTAACTGCAAAGTGTATTCTTATTATTATTTGATATATTATTCATTGGATCAATCCCCATTGCGGATTGATCATGTCGGTTATTATAAAGGACCAAATCCCCTTTTGCAGATTGGTCAAAAGATAATTGTAGTAGGCAGAATAAGAAGTCGGCCCCAGAAGATATTAAAGAGGCCTCGAAATATATTAAAGGTGGTTATAACCACCCAGTTGGAGAAGTCGGCCCTGCCAGTGAAGAGACACTTCACACGTGCCAGTCTTGTATAAGTAAGGAGGCTAGCGCCTCACTTAGACACACAACTCACTTGCTCATTTGAGAGACAAGTTTCGGAATTGCAGTTAGGGAAGAAGGAGAGAGAGTGGTGCATCTTTGGGAGAGGATCTTCTGTTTTAGTTAGAGTTATCTCTTGGCATTGTATTGGCTATCTATAATAAGGAAGTTTTGCTGGGTTTTCTTCCCCTAGAGGGTTTCCCAGGATAAATGTTGTCTCTTGTGATTGTGTATTTCTCAGTGATCTTGTATTATGCTATTGTTATCTATTGAAATGCAAAGAACTGTAATAATGGCTTAAACATTAACATGGTATCAGAGCCAAGCTGAAGAGAGCATCTTTCACAAGAGTGAAAAACGTCACTGTTGTCGTACATGCAAATTAGGGTTTTTTGATGGTGAACCTTTTCAGCCCTAAAACCGTCTAGAAAAGTGCGCACTCCTCCAAGGATCACTTTGGCACTCTCAGCGCACCTTTTCAGTGGCTGGATCTCCCGGAAAGTGAAACCCTATTTTCACAAAGTACCAGAAAACCAGTGTACCAGAAGTACCAGAAGTACCAGAGGTACCAAAAAACCAGAAATCCGCAGATCAAGTTTGGAGGAGCAAAAGTTGGATTTTCTCCGATCCAAACACACCAGGCTACTCGCCTCAGCCAAGCGCACCTCCTGGTAAGTTCATATTTTGATTTTGAGCACTTTCATTTTTCGGTCATTTTCCTAGCTCCAGGTAAAAGATGTCTGCAAGCGTTAAGCTTGTTGACAAGCTAGAAGGAGTGGAAAACTTCCGTGCCTGGAAGTATAGGATTGGCCTCATTCTTGAAGAGAATGACTTAGCAAGATTCGTCAAAGAAGAAGTGTCGGAATTAGCCGATGCTGTAGAACAGGCAAAGCAACAAAAGGACACAATCAGAGCCAAAAGAATCATTGCAGATTCAATCAAAGACCACCTCATTCCTTCTGTGTCATCTAAGAAGAATCCGAAAGAAATGTTTGATGCCTTGACCAGACTGTGTGAAGGAAAGAACATAAAACAGAAGATGAATCTAAGAACTCAACTGAAGAATACAAGGATGCAGAAAGGAGAATCTATTCAGGAATATTTCTCCAGAATATCTCAATTCAAAGAACAACTAGAAGCAATCGGAGACACTATAGACGAAGACGAACTTGTGATGATAGCCCTAAATGGCCTCACAAGACCTTGGGGTGCATTCATCGAAACGATTTGTGCCAGAACAGAGAAACTATTGTTTGATGGTCTATGGGAAGGGTGCATCCAAGAAGAAACAAGAGTAGCGAATCGTGAAGCATTATTAGCAAGAGATGATGATCAAGCCCTGGCTACTCACACCAAAGGAGGAAGGAAGAAAGCCTGCTTCCAAAAGGAGACTCATAAAGAGCCTCAACAGTCAAACAAATTCAATCATAAAGAATCTCATCCAAGGAGATTTCAGAAGAAGGGACAACGAAAGGAAAGAGAATACTCATCTATACAATGCTATCATTGTGACAAGATGGGACATATTGCGAAGTTTTGTCCAGCCAGACGAGAAGAATACAAGAGAAAACATAAGAGGCACCATGCCTATGTAGTCGAAGATGAAGAGCCACCCGCAAAGATGATAAGAGAGCAGATCAAAGACCATGTCTTAATCTCGTCCCTCTCAGGATCTTCTGTAACACTTGGAGAGGACACTTGGCTCATTGATAGTGGTGCATCCTAGCACATGACGGGACAAAGAAACATTCTCTCTTGTCTCTCAGAAAATAATTTTTCTCAGAAAGTGACACTTGGAGATGATTACCAATATGCCATCAAGGGAGTGGGAGAATCAAACCACAAATTGAATTCAGGGAATTCATTGAAGATGAAGGACGTACTATATGTACCAAGTTTGACCAAGAACCTACTCTCCATTTCAGCCTTAGAAAATAAAGGCTTCAGAGTTGCCTTTATAGATGGAGAAGTTCTTATGTGGGCTAAAGGAGAAACCCTAAATGAAGCAATCAACATTGGAAGTGAAGAAAATGGCTTGTATAAACTAAAGGGTCACTCAGAGGCTGCCATGACCCACGCCATTGAAAACTCATGTGAACTTTGGCATAGAAGATTAGCTCACATCAACTACAAGGCGCTACCATACATATGCAAAGCGGTCACAGGTTTACCAGAACTTAAAGGTGACCATGAAGGCATATGCAATGGATGTGCACAAGGGAAGAACATCAAGAATCCGTTTTCGAAGAAAAACAGCAAAGCAGAAGGAGTCCTAGAGCTCACTCATTCACATGTATGTGGTCCAATGCCATCGTCCTCCATTAGTGGGTATGTATATTATGTATCATTTATTGATGATTATTCTCGTAAGACCTGGATACATTTCTTGAAATCTAAAGATGAAGTGTTCAGCAAGTTCAAGGAATTCAAAGCCTTGATAGAGAATCTTTCTGAAAGAAAGATTAAGACACTCAGGTCAAATAATGGAGGAGAATATACCTCAAAAGAGTTTGTGAACTTCTGCAAAGATGCTAGGATCAAGAGGGAACTCACTACTCCCTATAATCCCCAACAAAACGGTGTAGCTGAACGAAAGAACATAACGATAATGGAAGCTGTGAAGACTATGATCCATGATCAAGATCTTCCTATGTGCTTATGGGCAGAAGCAACAATGGCAGCTGTATATGTGCAGAACCGATTATCCCATAGTGCACTTGGGCTCAAGACCCCAGAAGAGATGTTCACCGGAAAGAAGCCAGAGGTAAGCCATCTCAAAATATTTGGCTGCCCAGTATTTATTCATATACCGAAAGAGAAGAGAAACAAGTTGGAACCTTCAGGAAAGAAGGGAATATTTGTGGGATACTGTGAGGTCTCCAAGGCCTTCAGAATTTATATACCAGGTCATCGTCACATTGAGATCAGCAGAGACGCGACTTTTGATGAAGATGCAGCGCTTAAGAAATCAAGAAGATGCCAGCTTGAAGAAGTATATGAAGAGGAACCCGTAATCCCCAGGACTGCATAACCAGTGAGGGAGGTTCCCAAAGCTGTTGAACCAGTGAGGGAAGTTGTAACTTCCCCTGATGAGGAATTACTAGAAGATCATGACATGATAGAAGTTCAAGAACCTCCTCAGATGACGATCCTCCATAAAAGGAAGCCAACTTGGGCTAGAGAGCTTATTCAAGATGGAGAGAAATATGGTGTTCCCGAAGGAACCACGAGACAGGTGAAAAGACCAAAGCCATTCTCCAGTTATACGGCTTTGATGTGCGATCTTCTAGAGGAGGAGCCTACCTGCTTTGAAGAAGCCATTTAGAGGAAAGAATGGGCAGATGCCATGACAGAGGAATACCAATCCATAATGAAGAACGAAGTATGGGAAATAGTTCCCAGACCGAAGAGTAAAGATAAAACATGCTGTTGATGGAAGTATTGAGAAGTATAAAGCAAGATTTGTCGCTCGTGGCTTTTGTCAAAAGGAAGGCATTGACTATGAAGAGACATTCGCTCCTGTAGCCAGATACACTTCGATCATAACCATCATAGCTCTTGCAGCTAAGATGAAGTGGAAGTTGCACCCGATGGACGTGAAGACAACTTTCCTAAACGGTGTCATCGAAGAGGAAGTGTATATAGAGCAACCTCAAGGATTTGAGGTTGAAGACAGGAAGTCTCATGTCTACAGATTGAAGAAAGCCTTATATGGATTGAAGCAAGCTCCTAGAGCTCGGTATGGCCGTATAGACAGTTTCTTTACGAGCTTAGGCTTTACCAAGAGTAAAGCAGACTTTAACCTCTACTTCAAGGTCATGAACGATGAGCCAGTAATATTACTGCTATATGTGGATGACTTATTCTTAACTGGAGAAGAAAAGCTCATCACTGAATGTAAAAAGAGACTTGTCTCGAAATTTGAAATGAAAGACCTTGGCCTAATGCATTATTTCTTAGGTCTTGAGGTATGGCAGAGTCCTGAGAGGATCTTCCTTAACCAAGGGAAGTATACAGTCGAAATCCTGAAGAGATTCGACATGCTAGAGTGCAAGTCCATGAATACACCCATGGAAGCGAAGCTGAAGCTGTTGGTCGAAACTTCGTCAGAGTTGATTGATGCCACACTGTACAGACAAATTATTGGATCGCATTTACCTGACGAACACCAGACCAGACATTTGTTTTGTCGTGAACACCTTGAGTCAGTTTCTGGTAGAACCCAGACATGTTCACCTAGTGGCTGCAAAACATGTGATCAGGTACCTTAAGGGTACAATAGATTGTGGTCTTAGCTATGATGGAGATCACGATTTCACACTAAGTGGATATACTGATGCAGATTGGGTAGGAAGTGTTTCTGACAGGAAAAACACTTCAGGATGCTATTTCAGTTTGGGATCAGCTATGATCTCGTGGCAGAGTAGGAAGCAATCCAACATTGCTCTCAGCACAGCGGAAGCAGAATACATTGTTGCATGTTCTGCCAGCTTCGAAGCTATATGGCTTCGAAAGTTGCTGACCAGTCTATTTGACCTAAAGATGGAAGCAACCACGATCCTATGTGACAACTAGAGCTGCATAAAGATGATAGAGAATCTTGTATTCCAAGATAGGTCAAAGCACATAGAGATCCGATATCATTACATCCGTGACATGGTGCAGAGAGGAGCCTTAAAGCTCCAGTACATTAGCACGGATGAACAGGTTGTTTATGTGTTGACCAAGCCTCTATCTCGTGTAAAGTTTGAGCACTTTCAAGATAAGCTTGGTATAGTCCGAAAGGACCTTCCTCGAAAGGGGGAGTAGTTGTTGTGATGAGACATCTCTTGCTTCCGACCTGATGGTTGTGATGTAAAGCAAGATGATGTGACATGACTAGTACTGTGCTTCCGACTGGATAACTGTGACGTAAAGCCAGTCTGGTATCCTACTTCCGACCTGATGGTTGTGACGTAAAGCAGGACGAGTACCTTGCTTCCGACCTGATGGTTGTGACGTAAAGCAAGACGAGTACCTTGCTTCCGACCTGATGGTTGTGACGTAAAGTAAGATGATGTGATGTGATTAGTACTCTGCTTCCGACTGGATAGCTGTGACGTAAAGCCAATCTAGTATCCTGCTTCCGACCTGATGGCTGTGACGTAAAGCAGGACGAGTACCTTGCTTCCGACCTGATGGTTGTGACGTAAAGCAAGATGATGAGATGAGACTAGCACTGAGCTTCCGGCTAGATAGCTGTGACGTAAAGCCAGTCTAGTATCTTGCTTTCGACCTGATGGTTGTGACGTAAAGCAGGACGAGCATCTTGCTTCCAGCTTGACAGCTATGACGTAAAGCAAGACAATGAGATGAGACTAGAACTGTGCTTCCAACTTGATAGTTGTGACGTAAAGCCAGTCTAGTATTATTATGATGAGCCAGCCTCGTGCTTTGATGATGATGATGATGTATCAGTTTTACACTAATACATATTGATGCAAATGATGATTGCATTCCTTTGAGAATGACGATGCTGCCGATGAAGAAAACTTTCGATGATTTATACATACGCCAGTCAATGTTCCAAGATGATATTGATGATGCTGTCCTCTCACCCACTTGATGTTGTTGATGATGTTGTCCTCTCTCTCTCGCTTGATGCTGTTGAAGAATACCCTTCTTGTTAAGGGGGAGTGTTAAAATAATGTAACTGCAAAGTGTATTCTTATTATTATTTGATATATTATTCATTGGATCAATCCCCATTGCGGATTGATCATGTCAGTTATTATAAAGGACCAAATCCCCTTTTGCGGATTGGTCAAAAGATAATTGTAATAGGTAGAATAAGAAGTCGGCCCCAAAAGATATTAAAGAGGCCCCGAAATATATTAAAGGTGGTTATAACCACCCAGTTGGAGAAGTTGGCCCTACCAGTGAAGAGACACTTCACACGTGCCAGTCTTGTATAAGTAAGGAGGCTAGCGCCTCACTTAGACACACAACTCACTTGCTCATTTGAGAGGCAAGTTTCGGAATTGCAGTTAGAGAAGAAGGAGAGTTATCTCTTGGCATTGTATTGGCTATCTATAATAAGGAAGTTTTGTTGGGTTTTCTTCCCCTAGAGGGTTTCCTAGGATAAATGTTGTGTCTCTTGTGATTGTGTATTTCTCAGTGATCTTGTATTATGCTATTGTTATCTATTGAAATGCAAAGAACTATAATAATGGCTTAAACATTAACAAGATCTACCCAATAGGACACCTCGCCAACCCTCCCATATTCAAGCTTGACAAGTCGCATAGTGTCTTTGAGCTGTTAATTGTTTGATATAGTAATCATTGATGCACATGCTTAGATGGCTTATTTATTGATTGGATTCACTTATCATGATGTTATGACTTGAGATCCTTGGAGGGCGTGCTCATTTGTCTTTGCAGGACCTAGTTGGTGGACTGTTTTGGGAGAACAAGCCTAGCTTGGGCTTCCATAGGGCTACAAGCCCATAGGTTGAGTGTCAGGGGCCCACATGTTGGATGAAAGAGATCAGACTTGGAAAGCCTTGATGATGACTTGGACGACCTAGCCCAACCCCTACTTGCCAAACGATTTTCCCAGGAGGGGAAAAACGTTCCACTTTTGAGCTTGACGTCATGATCTTGGTGGCTAGGGCATGGTGGTGAGGTGCCACTCTTTTGACACATGGACTTTTGAGGAGGAGAAGGGTCTTCACCATGATGAGAGTTCTTAGATGCTTGACATGTGGCCTTTGGAGGCCTATCCATGCTTCTCCAACACCAACAACTTCCTCAAAGTGGCAAAACGTCCCATAAAGGGGTGACGTCCTCCTAAATTAAGGTTTTATTTGTGCAAAAAGTGAAATTTTAAGTGAATTGTTTAATATTATTTTGTTAAGGGGGCAAGATTAGGGTTGTTGACCCCTAATCTTGTGTTTTACTCCTTAATTTGTGGACAAACTATGTTAGCTACAATTAGTATAAATAGAGATCATAAGATCTCATTTTAATCATAACTCTCTCTCTTGTGAGAGGACTTGGTCTGAAATTTTCAGCCCCCTTGGCTCTTTTCATCTCTTATGCACTTGTTTATGGTTATTCATTTGTGAATGGTTGATGGAAGTCTAGCGCTAGCTTTGGATGGTGCTTTCTAGCTCTTGTGGTGTATTGTCTTAGCATTTCTCTTGATCTTGGTATGGTTTTTACTTTCTTGCTATCATTTGTTTCAAGTCAAGGTTATTGTGCTAGGAACTAGGTGGGAAGTATAAGGGCATACACCCCCACCTTAGGCTTCATCACTTTATGCTTCATCTTATTGCTTCAACAAGGGTTTGCTAAGAGAAGTATAAGGGCATACACCCTCTTAGCTTAAACCCTAGCCTAGAGAAAATTGCCTTGGGAAGTAAATGGGCTTACACCCCCAAGGAAGTAGCTTCTCTAAGCTTCTTTTGACTCCATTAATCCAATAGTAAAGGCACTAATCATACGTTTTTGCATTGGAGATATAAAATCATTGCCTTTGGAAACGTAATTTTTGGTCTTTTGAAAGGTCTCTTGCTTGAAGTTGATTTGTCTCATTGAGAGGAGTCTTCCCCCACTAGGGCGTCCCCTCTCTCCCAACACTCTAATTGTTGTTACAAACTTTAACCTACAGCCATTAGGGCTGCATAACCCTAGCTACTAACACTCTCATAACTCCTAAACTAACCCTAGACTAACTCTCTAATTTCACTCACCTAGTCTACTAACTAGGGTGCATCTTTTGGGCTAATTGTTGGCATCTTTTGATAGTTAATTTTGCTGCTGCATGCCATTGAATGCTACAGCCATAAGGCTGCAATTTTCTGCAGAAAACACATGTTATAACAGCTTGCTTTATTTGTTAAGGTTTCTGCTATTATTAGGTTACTTTCAATTTACTAGATAACAATAGCATAGATAAGATCACTGAGAGAAACACAATCACAAGAGTACACAAGCATTTATCCTGGGAAACCCTCAAGGGGAAGAAAACCCAGCAAAACTTCCTTAATATAGATAGCCAATACAATGCCAAGACAATGAACCAAGCAATACAGAAATTCCTCTCCCAGAGATGTGCCTCTCTCTCTCTTCCT
>JASDQU010010666.1:97933-121866 GCA_032191745.1 Picea mariana | reverse complement strand
ATTTACCCAAGGCACTAGTCTAAAATTGCAACGTTGAGTCTATGGTGTTCAAACAATCTTTCAAAATTCTCTTAAATTGAAACCCTAACTAACCCTAGCGACTTTACTAACCCTAACTAGCTAGTGACGTCATGACTATTTGATCTCTTGTTTGGTATAGAACGTTGTGGCCTTGTCACCTAGCAATTGGCATTGATGTGTAGAACATTTTCATTGGTTTAACTTGCAAAACGTCCACTTCCTTGCCTCTCAAACTAACCTAAAACTAGGGCTGACGTCACCCCTTTAGCATAGTGACGCAACAGCAACAATATAGATGTATGAGCACATTTAATGCATTGTGAGAACATAAGGATTGATTTTGTACATTGAATGCAAGTCTCTTTTTGTATTTATTGAGGAAGTAATATTATAAGTCTTAGCTTTAATTGCAATCATTGACTTCACAAATAATTACATTTATTATTGCTCATGTGTATGTATTCAAGATAGTCATTTGTTTATGAAGTACTAACCACTGCTGCACATTTTTAGTTTTATTTGCCTTGTCTCGCAAACAGGTGCCCTTCAGTGGAATACCTTCATCTTTGACTATCTCTTTGGGCAGTAATCTGTGAAAGGAAACCCTCATCCTGATCCTTAAACCTTAAGACCTTTCAGAACCCCAGATTACTAGGGACGTCTCCCTTGGGATTAGCCACCCTAAATAGAAAGAGCTCCCCATCAAGGTGACAGTGGGTGGGGAAGCTCCTGTTACGCCAGTTTGAGCCTTGCCTTCAAGCTACTTAAACCTATCCTACAAACTGAGCGATAACACTTCCTAAGGGGGGAGGAATGATCCAGGTGGATATTGGTGGCCACCCACCTATTCCACTTGGACCCCCACCATTGCTTCTTTCAGATTTTCAGTTTCCGCACAGTTTACTATTTTTAACAGTTTTTCGGGTCCTAAACTTCCGGAACCGTTTTGAGGCCTTAAACGACATTTTTTGGGAAAACGGGGAGCAACATGGATCATAGATCGATTTTGCTCACCCAAAAGTTGTAGTCCTCGGATAGATCTTTCTAACGAGGTATGGAATGCGTCAAATAGAGATCATATGCCAAAGTTACGTCCCCGGGAAGTTGATGTACCAACTTACCCAAACAGGGCCCATAGTCTTGGCGTTTCATCTCCTAGGGTTAGGTCTTTGGATGTTTAGGGTTTTCCATTGTTTCTCAATAATAATAGGCCTTAGAGCCTCATTGTAACACAGTTCAGAGGCCAGTAGCCACCACATCTCTTCTTAGAGATAAGCTACCAGCGCCCTAGCTAGTTTATTTCCATTCTGTCTGTAAGCATATTTTAGTCATTTGTTATTAATGAAATGAAGTCTTATTTCCACTGCATCTTTGCGTTTATGTGTATTTCTATATTTCATTGTGTTCCTACATAAATCCGGATCATCCTGGTAACTGTCGAACTGAAGATCGGACCTCTGAAGCTCCGGATGTCACCCTCTGGGGGTTTGTGCACCTCCTAGGATGTGTGAGTACGCCCTAGTAATCCCACCGACGGAATCCGATGATATATGTCTCGAAACGATTGTCCTGGTCTCCTCTGTAATGGGTCGGAAGGGTTTCTTCGGATCTGATCTGGAATACCCCCTGGAACCCCAAATGCACTTCGTCAAGAGTTGCGCACTATCTGGCTGTCTGCTATGCTCTGAGAGATTCTACCGTCAGAAACTGATGACGGGGGCTCAAAATAAGTGCCCTGGTTAGCTCTCAACTGGGTCGGAAGGAATCTGCAAGATAATCCTCTGTCTCGTGCAGCTACACCAAACCCTCTCTCTAACCCTTGCGCAATCACTGCAAACTCGATCTCCTGAATAGCACGGTGAAATACCTGGATGGTATCTTCGATGGGCTAGGGTGTGTCTCTCAACACCGAAACCGATCAATGGTGGTGGTTTCCTCCAGAAATCCACAAAACGACAAGGGGGTCGATTTCCTCCTCCTCTGGAAACTATCTCAACATCAAATCATAACATAATGAGGAATTAGGTCGAATTCCTCCCTTTATACTCTTCCCGATCTAATTCTCTGTTGACATCACTTAAGCTAGGTGTTTTTCCTCCTAAGGTGAGTAATTAATTAATTAAGTCCCCCCTCAACACCTTTTCATTCTATTTCTCCGTTGACTTTGGCTTAAGTGACTTTTCCTATGCTTTTTGGCTTAATTCATCGTTTAGCCACTAAATCACCCTTATTTCTCCTCTTGTTCCTTGTTTGTGCCTGACTATAGTCTACGGGAACAAATAGACTACTAAGTCACTCCCTGTTGACCTACTCTTGGGAACGGGACATCACATAGGACTTTATGCAATTTGCCAATTTTAGGTATGGGAAGACCATCACAAGACCCTATTAGGTGTGCCAATACCCAAGTAGAGGAGTATTTCTCAAGAAACCCATCAAAATGTAAGTATGAGTGAATGATATGACATAGGGCTTACTTCATGGTCATGGTATCATCGACATGCAAGGCCACATGTGAAGTTCATCTCGATGAGCTCCTTTGTAGAGGGAGCACTTCATGCATTGAGTTACTCTTTCCTCGACACTGTTTCTTTCCACCCCTTTTCTTTCCTTTTGATATTCATTAATTGTTTTGCAAGCCCTTTTTAAGTTTATGCATTTATTTTATTGGGATTCAATTAAGTCTTTTTAATTTGATATGCATTGAGTGCATTAGGTCTTGGGGTGATGGCCTCATAGCAAGGTGATAGAGCTCTAGTTGATCTTTGGCTTTTGATTTATCATTTGTATCCCATTGCATTTTCCATTCTTTTACCAGCTACGTCAACCTCGGGAATTTAAGCCCCTTCTTCTCATAGGAGGATGAAGGTACGGAAGTTTTTGGGATACATGTAATAGCCACTTCCAAAAGATAGGATAACGAGAGGAATCAAGATGAAAAATGTCAAGTATGGAAAGGAATGGTACATTACCCCTATCAAGACCTCCCAGTGGTATCCTTGTTCTCCAAGAGTGACGACACTTGACTAGGACACATAGGATGGCCACCAAGGTGAATCAAGGCAAAAAGCATAACTTCCAAGCATCATGATCCATTATCTGACTTCAACCCATGATCCTCACCTAAATGCCCAATGCATTAAATGTAACACTTTGTATGAAACAATGACTAATGTACCTCATGTTTGTTGGACCACCATCATCAAATGAACTTGTTGATCAAGTGAATGAGCTAATTTATGATGAGAGGGGAGGCATCTAAGGGGTTGATGTCTATGGAGAATACCGATCATCGTCTTTGGGACCATTGTCTGCAATGTGGATCATGAAGAATGATCTCCTCTAGTTACCCCTAGGTGAGAAGGGGGGTAACAAGCCACTCAAATAATCAATCTAAGCTAAGATCACTTCCACATCTACAACGAGCTAGGTTGACCTTAGGGATACCCCCTAGACTAGGATCCCCCTTTCCTTAGTCAGAAGTGTGGGGCAAGGCCACCAAGGTGACAGTGGGTGGCTTGCCTGATAGTTGCATCTAGGTTGTCCCATTCATGGTTAGGACTTTTCCATTTATCAAGAGTTTGAGAAGGAACAAGATGAAAATGAAAGAGCATCTTAATGAGCCTATCAAGTAGTTCTTTGCATCAATGTGGTTGAATTAATTGGTGATGTTCATATATAACATAACTTGTTGATTTCCCTTTTGCATTATAAAGCTTCTTTGAAGTATTGCTTTGACTCCATTTGCCCAGGGAACAAGGCACTCGATCTTGCTTGTCTTCTCATCCTTTTATTCTAAAGAAGATCATTAAACACACAAATCACTAATCTGATTTTTAGATTTTTCCTAATAAACATATTAGTGATTTGATCTAGGGAAACCCCTCTTGTGTCGGAAGAGAGCCGGCCTAAAGTGAAGGGAGGTTCTATTGAGATGACAGTGGATAGAACTTCCAAGAGTTCCCCTAGGGTTTGCCAGTAGAAGATTGGACTTATCTTATCTACAAATCTTGGAGGTAACAATACTAATGAAGATGATCATGCCTCAAAATATGTAAATTTGCCTTGGGAGAAGTGACAATGCCTCAAAATTATCCTCAATGAAATATTGTGCATTAAAATGTGCAGAGACATCTCCTCTAGCTGCAATACCCCCTCTAGCTCCAACACCCTAGCCTCTTGCATGTTCTAGTGGTAACACTAGCAACTCAAGAGAAAACTGCAAACATCTTCACCAAATCTCTTGGTATAGATAAGTTCGTAAAGTTTGGGGAATAAGTTTGGTACAGTTACACATATGACCCTTGACGAAGGGTGCTAGAGTATACATAGTAAAAGCGTCATATTATAATGTACTTTATTTAGCATAGTACTTTTGAGTTCTCAAATAACATGAAGTAAGTTATTAATTAAGTCACATGTTCTTTTAGTTACATAACGTTGGTCAAAAATGTACATTACTCTCACAAGACATCCATTTTACACATTGAATAATAATCAAGTATCTCCTATCTACAACTTTTCTATGCAATATTGTATGTATGCAATTTTAAATACTTCTTGATCTATTCTTCACTGTTCAATAATGAAATATAAGTATTCATTTTCCAAACGAAAAGAAAAAACTATATTGTAAATCTCTTCCTCATACTCACACTAAAAGAGTGTAAATAATCTAGTCCTTGTGCAACAGCGAGTGAAATTTCAATACGTTTGGACCAACTTAAAATCTCCTTTCTGTAATCCCCTGTAAAACATCAAACAAAAACCACATCCTTGGTTATTGACAAAGACAAAATACCTAATCAGAAAACATGAATATAGTTAAAGCATAATATAAAGTTTTCAAATA
Source organism: Picea mariana (assembly GCA_032191745.1). Lineage (NCBI taxonomy): Eukaryota > Viridiplantae > Streptophyta > Pinopsida > Pinales > Pinaceae > Picea > Picea mariana. Next base: position 116,993 of record JASDQU010010666.1, on the reverse strand, counting down.
AAATTTTAACAATGTAAAAGGCAACATAAACTATCACAGGTGCAAGATTAGTATGGTGACAAAAGATAAAAGTTTTTTGTGGAAAGACTTCAGGGGCTGATTCTGGATGAGTTGATGCTTAAGCTGGACCTGCAAGGCCCAAAAATCTAGAGCCTAAGTTTCCTATACTCGATACGCACAAAAGCACATGCTTTTCCAAAATTATCCACATCCAGAATTAGCAACTAGCTTTTCTAAAAATGGCTCGTCTCCAAAAATAGTTTGACTTTGTCTAAAAATAGAAATATGCTAAAAATAGCCACATATCGTCCTAAAAGAGCTTAGTATCATGCAAGTTGAAAGCAGTAGATGCATGCACTAGTAGTCTAGTACATTGAACTGCCGGTGCAGGTTCAAGTGTGAATAGGAGGAAAACTTCGTACCTACTCTAATACCATTGTTGTGGATTGGTCTCCTTGACACACTATAACCACAACTGCATATACATGTATATTTATAGGAAAGCAAGTTTGAATAGCAAGCAAGCATCCTACTCAGAGTCTTGGAGTAATTGATGATCATCCATTATACTAGGAAGTTAGGAACCTTGAGTGATGGGATGAGATGCCCATCACAAAATGTCCCATGTGAGGGGGATAGACATGGTCAATGACTCAAAGCCACTTGACATTAATCACCATTAGCAATGTAGCAAAAAAAAACATGTTCCTGGCTTACTAATATATGGTTCATACTACATAGCTCTTTGATCTATTAACCCAATAACATGATTATAAATATCTCTCTATTTTTGTCAACTACATAGAAAATAGTTCATGCTTGTTCACTATTTCAAATATATGCTTATTTATTTCTAACATGGACCACGCTCTAAGAAGCAGCATACCCAGGACATGAGTTTTGACAAATAAACAAAGGTGCAGATCTGTGCACAGATGGGAATATGAATCATACCCCGAAGCAAATCATTTAGATTGCCATTTTTCATGAACTCGTACACCAGGATCTGCAAGATGCACCATAGAATATCAGTGACTAAAAACTTTGCTATATAACAATAGAATAATTCCACTACCTGCATGGGCATAAATTTGTATGTAGGAAAATACTCTTAAGATGCATGGTTAGAAGTTAATTGTGCTTTCCTAGAATGTAGCAGAAAAAATAAAGAGTTCTCTATGTAGCTCATAATAAACCTGTTCTCCAGCTTCATGACAAAAGCCTTCAAGCTTCACAAGACAGCGATGATGCAACCTACTAAGAATGATTATCTCGTTCTGAAATTGCTTATGCCCTTGAATGCAGGAAGGCAATGCTCTCTTGATTGCCACTATTGATCCATCATCAAGAGAAGCTTTGTAGACTCTCCCAAAACCTCCAAAACCAATCTCATAGGTCTTATTAAATCCTCCTGTGGCCTTTGAAAGCTCTTTCAGTTCAAACCGTCGTACTCCAACAGGAGGTTCCCACAGTTCAGTGGTTTCATTCACTGCAGGTTTGTTTTAGACAGTGAGCATAAAATGGAGAAAAAATTAGTAAATTCCAATGCTTTATCTTCTTGCTAATATAGACATGTGAGGAAAAGAGACGGAAAATAATAAAAACACTTTTATTTCTATCCTATGTCTCCATAAACCTAGTTTTAGTTGGGGTAGACCTGTACCTGAGAGAATCCCTAAAAGCATTTGTCTGTTTTTTCTTTGATTCCTTTTCATCTTTGTGATATAAATACCAACAAGTATAATCGCCAGCAGTAAAAAAGAAGATACAGAAACTGCTATAAGAGTCCATGTTTTGTCTTGTGAATTTTTGGGAGGAGTATACCCAGATTGAGCTACATTCATTATAAAAAAAGTGTCATTCCTCACAATCCATAAATGCCATAGGCCATGTAAAAGAACATAATATCAAATGAATTATCACTTAGAGACAACCAAGCAAGCACATGCATGCATCCAGATGAAAACCTCAAAAACGATTGAGACAACCTTAATATTGAACAGTTAAATCTTGATTCCAATAATCAAAAGAAATGCCAAAGCTAGATCTAGAATCCAGAAATGCCATTGTAGCCAAGTGTGTACACGCACAAGTGCATGTTTGTCTGTATGTATTTGTCTCTATATGGCTTGTTAAGAAAATTATACTTTCTTTTATCCTGAACCAAAAACATGCCAATAGACCTAAAATGTCTCAAAATGTGTAATTGTGTGAAATAAGTGAAACTATTTGTAATAATTACCTGGTGAAGTTTATAGAAAAAAAATGAACTTACAGAGACAAAGTATTTACCATTTTCAGGCTGAGAATAAAAGAACACACAATTTGGCGAACTTGGGCAGAATCTCATGTGACTATCCAAGTCTGAATCTAAACAATTCCCTGTATAGCTAAACAGACAAACAAGAATTTACTTTATCCTCCAAGAGGATGCCTATTGTATGAACAAATCACCACTGCAATGAACCAGTACTAAAACCATAAAATTCCACATAATTTCTGAAAGGATTCACATTATGCAGGTATATCACTACAATCAACATATTATTAATCATGATATGAAAGAAATACTCACAGATGTTCAGCAAGGCCAATTGGCTTTGGACCTGTGAAGTAGTTGCAACGCAAATCTCTGCAGAAACAATGAAACATGGCAATGAATGGCATTACTGAAGCTTTAAAATGAAACATTAACTCAAAGATTTTATCCATTTCCTAAAACCTTTCTACAAAACAACCATTATATAGATTATAAAACATGACAGCTCACATTGTTGCATTGAGTCTTAAAAGCGAGGTGGGAAACCTTCCACTAAGGTGATTGCTGTAAAGACTTCTGCAAGACGGACATTATACTTTATTAAACAAAACATCAACAATTACGGAGGAGAAGAGGCTAGAATGAGCATAAGTTGTCATGACCAATTAGTAACTACTCATGAACAAAGGAGTAATTCAACCAAGATAATTTCAAGTTTTCGAGACTGTAGGTTCTAGTATCTTGTGTATTTAGGCAATAAAAAATCAACATCAGAATCTGTCCTTCAAACTATTTTTTCAGCTTAAACCCTACAGTTTCTGAAGATTAACCATGGAACTCCATAACTTGGGAATAGTTCCAGGAAAAATGTTGTTGTGAAGTGATGTGCTAGCAACAAAAGAAAATCACTAGCACAATACTGTAATCTACTTTTGATGCACAAAAATATATCACCGATGCTAATGTTAAAAGACTCATTTTATTCATACACAGGCTCTTCAACTAATGCTATAGATCTGTGTCACAGATGGCTTCACAAATTTTTCCATTTATAGCTAGTGAAGGCCATGTTGAACAAATAATTGAGGCCACTGTGCATGAAAATAATAGATTGCATATGGGAGAACATATATCTTGGAGCATACCAAAAGGTCGCTGTTGAGAGAATGTACTGAGTCCTGACAGACTAATGCTGTTTACTGATTTCTATGCAGAGTTTACTTACAAATCTATAAGGTCGCATTGATTATTTTTCATCTCTGAAGTTGCTATCAAATTAACAGCACTTTTTGTGAGGGAAAAGAATTACTTCATTTGGGTTGAACACAAAAAACTTGGATGTTGTTGGCAGATTTTCATTAGAAACAAAAACATACTTGATGGAAACAACACAATAGATGAAAGGAACAAGAAAAACGAAATTATGCTTATGGCTATTAATTAGAAATTATTAATCAATACGACTAGCAAGGACATCCATTCTCAGAACAATGTCAATGGAGAAAGCATAAAGTATCCCCATCATTTCTTATATACAAGCTTCAAAATAGCAGAAGTGAGAACATATCCACACTGAGTAGCAGATGAAGTATGTGCAGTTCAAGAGGTCCAAATATTGACTGCAAAATCCATATTCTGTTTTAGCCCGACCCTCAACACATAACTCAGAATTCAAAGCAGTCAACGTAGGGAAATAATTCCGCAACTCTCCTTGTCTTCACAATTTCCGCAACTCTTTCAGTCTTCCTTCATTGTTACTTTCATGATTCATCACTAATTTCCCTCTACAGCTTCTCACTTGTCTTCCTTACTGCATTCATTTGGTTTATCCACCACCGATTTGTGATAGCCGACCTCCTCAAAACCTGTTCATCCCTCTCACTAGTCTCTATTCCCCCCACCACCATTATCCTAATTCCTTACCTTCCACAACTCACCAATACCATTCCAGCTACCTCCCGCCACCCTCCGGTGCAGGGGATTTACTCAGCCGTATTAACAAGAGTAAAGGGTAAAACCCCTTCTTCTACAAGGAATAGCTTGATCCAGAGAGGGATTTCACGTACAGGTCTACCCTGAACTTCCTTCTTGACATTTGATTCTGCTTTGGAAAAGGATTGGCAATTTTCATTAGCAGATTCCACAGTATTTTCTTGAACTTTGCTTATACTTGCTTTGTCCTTGGCAATTTCTCTTCACTGTGGTTTTGATACCATGTTAGTTTTTACAAACAAAAGAGCATAGATGGGAATGCAGAGAAGGATAGAAGAGAATAGATTGATTTACTATTGAGAGATGCACTGTCTCATCACGTAGTAAGAGAGAAGGGAGTCGTCATGTAACTCCAGAATATCTAATCTTTTAAGGACTACATTAATTAACTCATGATTACATCACTTTCTTATAAGATACTAGCTAAGACTTTATTATATGTCTAATGTATGCCGAAGTCCTAATTATGATCATTATATCTAACAAGATTCAAATTATGCACTCATAATTCTAAACCTACCTAAAATATTTAGTGTTGATGGCACAACAAATGCACACTCAATGGAGACCTCAACTCCAACACAAATTGTTCACTACACTAACTAGGGATTTCACTAGGGAGAGCTAATTCCCAATCATTCACCATTTGGTTTCTTCTACTATGACTTAAATATGGTGGTTTCATGACTTGTCCACTCTAGGCTTAAAACTCGAGGAACTTGTGACTTGGAATTAGTTCTACACGTTGAAATTTACCATTCAAAACACACTACAAATAAGTATTTTAAACCATGTTGCTTACGTGTAAAGAAATAAACAAAAAGATGTTACTTACAAGTCATCCCAATACCTAGACATGCATAATATCAAGATTATTATAGACAAGATTGCTTGTAAAATCACAAGAAAATGCTTACTATCTATCAATATGTCATAGAAGGGAGCACAATATCTTACAAATTATGAAGATTTGACAATTTGGACATTTCATCAGGAATGCTTCCATTTATGGAGTTATTACTTAGGTCCAAAATATTTAAAGAGGACAATGACCCAATTTCTTTAGGTAGTGCTCCATTGAGGCCTCTCCCAGAAAGAATTCTGCAAAATCAATTTGACTTAATAAGTATCCATCTTGCCACAAGCGTACCATGGGCCAAACAAACAATTTATTTCTATGAAAAAAATTGCAAAAGAAGCTACAATGACAACATAAAGGTTAATGCTAATATATTGTTTGTTTCAAATAAGCTAGAAAGTAAGCAACAATAACAATGTACAAGAACATCCAGTTATTTAAGAATAATTATTGTAGGAAAAATCTTATAGTATTTATTGTATTCTATAAATGCACACAAGTATGTGAATTATAACCCATTGGACACAAGAAACTCCATTTTACAACTAAAGTAAGAATTTAGTCACTATATCTCCAATTGGTGGCATGTCACTAACTTGGTGTGTGTTTCAAAATACTCAAAATTTTGTGTACAATTTATACATTACCATGCTAAGTGAATGACGCAATCACAAAGTTTCTGCATAATGTTGTTTGTGGTCCAAATAATTTGTTTCCTTTTGCATTGCTGAAATTAATTGTATTTTACTTTCTTTCATGGTCCAAATCTCAACTTTGAGAAGAATTTTCTCATTTTTAGAATAGTTGACTTTTTCATATATTTGAATTCAAGAATAATGAACACTATGAATTACATTTTGAATTTATTGAACTAGTATTTAAACTGAGAAATAAACTTTGAACAATTATATTTGTTCTTTATTCTGATTTTTTATGATATATTCAATCCATTGCTTGTTATGATATTTAGACACTTAGGAGTTAGTTAAGATCAACTTGGTCTAATGTGTCATTAGGTAAAAGTGTGTTTCTTAGTTTGTTTATTTAATATGCATTTGTAGTTAGGAAATCCGATGGTCACGATATGTTCCCAACATAGAGTGATCCGACAATTCATATTCTCCTTGATCTTAATTTAACGGCTACATTGATCCGTGGCTTAACACCCTACTGGTCCATGATCTCTATTTAAAGAGCATGGAGAGTCATTTGTCGATGATCAATTGTGAGAAACTTTCTTGTAAAATCTCTCTGTAAATTTTACTTTTGCATTAATAAATTTCTCCAAGTGGCCATGTTGGTTGGGGTCGTGGATGTTTTCCCATCGGGGTTTTACCACGTGAAAACATCGATGTGTTGATCTTTGATCTGGTTGTGTGAGTGATTGTTGAAGGTGTTCATCCTCTGTTGGAATACCTATGTTGTTGAACATGGTATCAAAGCGCATTTGAAAACTCGCTCTCGTTGTAGATCGAGATCGTGAAGTTGTGTTGCCTCATCTCTGGTTTCTTCTATTTCCATACATTTATGGGCCAAGAGGACTATTCCATTGCATCTGGAGCGCTCATTTCAATCAAGAACGCTTTTCGTTTCACTCGAAAATGTTTCCTTTTGCCCATGATACGACTATTTCAGTTAGATCTAGAGGTATAAAGCTCGAATTCACCATTTTAATTTTTTGCAGAGTTATTATTTCGGTTTTCTCTTTTTTATTTTCAGGTTTCTACTCTTTCTGATTTGTGTATGCACTTTGCCCCGCGCCCTGTGCGATCTCGGCAAATCAAAAATAGATCGTAAAGGGTTTTCCTGTCTACATATGCTCTTTGTCGTGCGCTCTGTGTGATCTTGGAAAGTCAGAAATAGAGGGAAAGTTGCATTTTCCGAGTAAGCTAACCGAGATCCAACCTTGTTTCCGTCGAGAAGCAAAAGAAATTATTGTGTGAAAAGAGTTTTTTATGAGCACGCTCTCTAAGGCCGTATTCCACAACAACAACAACAACACCCTCAATCCTCCTAAACAATACAATATGTTTTGCACTAGCTCACTTGGTTAAAAGTTGTTTTATTAAGTAAGAGGTCTTGAGTTCAACTCTCTTTTTTGTTACTTTTTTTGAAAAAGTTCATGCATCCATTGTAAAGTGTATTTCACTTAAATTATAAAAGTGAATCACTATAAATAGCTTTAATATTTTAAGTTATTTATTTCGCTTGCAACTTTCATTTATAAAGTAACTTTATTGTAAAAGTGATCCCCGCTTATTCTATAAAAGTGGGTCACTTCATAAGCAACTTATTTGTAAAAGTGAGGTTATTAGAAGGGGTATCACCATGTGGACCAACTTCTACCTGCCACGTGGCCCTTTGGTTACCCTTTATGCCTTTTTTCAAAAGGACATAACTTTCACATCCAAAGTCCATTTTCAGTGTCGTTTTTTTTTAAATAGCCTAATTTTTCGAGATCTTTCCATCCACACTATCAGTTTCATATTTTAAATCCATATTCTCTGCATATTTAATATGGCTTCTCCTAGTGATCTTTTGCTTACCAACACCAACTACTTTCAATGGAAATCCCATATGGAGGATTTATTAAGAAGTAAAGGACTGTACTGGATTACCTTTGAAAAGAAAAAGAACCCACTGATGATGGCAAGTATGTCAAATGGATTAATAGGAATGACGAAGCCCATGGACTAATCTCAATGCCCATCTCTCCTGATTTAAGGTTTCACCTTCAAGGATTTGATGCCCCCAATAAAGCTTGGGAAAAGCTTGAAGTTGTGTTTGGTAAACACAATATTATTCGAGCTCACCAATTGGAAAATCAATTAATGGCTTTAAGTCCAAATGATTTCCCTTGCTTTGAAGATTACTTATCTAAGTTCAAAACACTTAGACTTTTGTGTACCGAATGCCAACTAGATCTGTCGGAAGATAGATGCATATATGTTATTCTTGCTAAGCTTGGTAGTGCATATTCTGTTTTAGTATCTACCTTCTATGCCACTAGAGAAGCTCTAGGGAGTGCTTATCAAAAACCCTCTCTTGAGTCCTCTGATTCGAAAGCAAGATAAGCTTGTGCAATTTGAAGTGATCAGGACTGCAGGTACATCCAACAAAGCCTTAGTGGTCGAGCAGAAAAATAAATCTAAGAATCCCAAGAAGCAACATCCTCACCACGACAACAAGCAAACCAAGGGTCCCAAACCCACTCAGCCAACTTCATCTCTTAATGGTGACAAAGTAGCAAAATCTAAAAATAAGAAGACTGACAAACATTGCAACTTTTGTGGGAAAGATGGTCATGATGAATCCAAATGTTATAAGAAGATGGCATCTTTAGAAGCATCGATGAAGAAGCACAACATCAGTGTAGATTCTACTTCTTCTTCTCATGGACATGCACTTTTTGCTTCTGGTTTCTCCTTTAATGCAACTTCTACTTCTTCTTCTGATGAGTGGCTTATTGATTCTGGAGCATCTTATCATATGACTAAGGATAAAGCCATATTTTTTGCTCTAAATGAATGTAACACCAAAAAAATATTTGTTGGTGATGATAGATCTCTTAGTGTTGTAGGGTCTGGAACAGTTCATGTAGATAATAGTCATTTCAATGATGTATTATGTGTTCCAAGTCTTTCCTGCAACCTTCTATCAGTATATCAAATCTCTCATTCAGGTGAAGGTAAAATCGTAGAGTTTTCACCTCACCAAGTTGTAATCAAAAGATCCTCAACATGTTCTTGCAACTCAAATTGCTAATGATATTACCAGGTTGTACAAGTTTGACAACTTTGGGTCATCATCTTTTCCATCAGTTTTTGTTGCTCATAACAATGACTTGAGCATACTTTGGCATGAGCAGTTTGGTCATCTAAACTATCGCTCATTGCAACAACTATAGAATCAACAAATGGTGACTAGTCTTCCTCTTGATTCATGCAGAGATGGTGTTTGTGCTGGTTGTGTTCTCGACAAACATCATCGGGACAGTTTTGACAAACGTGCCACTTGGCACACCTCGGCCCCTTTGCAGCTTATTCACAGTGACTTGTGTGGTCCACTTTCTTCTCCTTCCTTTTCTGGGTGCAAGTATTTATTAACTTTCATTGATGACTTTTCCAGACGTATTTGGGTTTACTTCTTAAAACTCAAAAGCGAAGTTTTTGACAAGTCCTTGGCCTACAAGGCCCTTGTAGAAAAGCAATCTGGACATCAACTTCAAAGATTAAGAAAAGATAATGGAGGCGACTATGTAAACAATAATTTTACAAGTTATTGCACTGCACAGGGCATCCAAATGCAACACATTGTTCCATATACACCACAGCAAAATGGTGTTACTGAGACAAAGAACCGCACATTAAAAGAAATGGCAAATTGTATGATCCAATCTAAGGGATTATGTCTAAAGTATTGGGCGGAATCCATTAACTGTGCAAATTACATAGTAAATTGCAGTCCCACAAAGGCCTTTAAAAATATAACATCGGAAGAAGCATGGACTAAACTTAAGCCACTTCCACGTAGCATGGACTCACATTCCTAATGAGAAAAGGAAAACATTGCAGCCTAAAAGTGAGAAGTGTATATTTGTTGGTTATTTTGAAGATGTCAAAGGTTACAAACTTCTTCAACCACATTGTAATGAAATTATTATTAGAAGAGATGTTAAATTTGATGAAAATCTCTTGGCCTGCAAGCCTAATTCAGTGCTTGTGCCTTCTTCAGCCTATGAGCTATCTTTGACGTTTCTGCCTTCTTTTGTTCCTATTTTGGTTTCTTCTTCTTTAGATGATAACAATGAGGATGAAAATCCACCTCTGCTTGCTCACCTTCCTCCAGATGAGTCTATTGAACATGAACCTGAACCAGCACCACCACTTCCTAGATGGGTTCTTTCAACATGAGAAGCAATTGGTGATCTTGCTAGTGATCCTTTAGATCAGCGTCAGACACGTTCACAGTTCTAGCGAGCCTCTTCTCTTTTGGCTCGAGTTTCAGAGACTCATGAGCCAAAGACATTTGCAAAAGCTTCAGGTCATCCAGATTGGGATACAACAATGAATGAAGAGTATCGTTCTCTAATGGCAAATGATACTAGGGATCTTGTACCTCTTCCGAAAGGAAGAAAACTTGTCTGATGTAAATGAGTCTACAAAAATAAGTATGCATCAGATGGAAGTGTTGAAAGACACAAGGCTCGGTTAGTTGCCAAAGTATTCTCCCAAGTTGAAGGAATTGACTATAATTAAGCCTTTTCCCTTGTAGCCAAAATGAATTCCATCGGCCTTGTTCTAGCCCTTGCAGCCTCACATAAATGGGAGGTCCATTAGATGGATGTCAAATCCGCCTTCTTGCATGGGGATTTGCAAGAATAAATCTACATGGAACAACCTCGTGGCTATGTCCAAAATGACTATAGCCTAGTTTGTCACCTTAAGAAATCTCTTTATGGTCTTACGCAAGCTCCTCGAGCTTGGTATGCCAAAATGGACATCTTTTTTCTTGACACTCTCTTTTCTAAATGTCATTCTAACCCTAATATATATACCAAGAAAGTAGGAAGCCATCTCATAATCCTTATTCTTTATGTTGATGACCTTATCCTCACTGGTAGTGACCCAAAACTTTTAGACTATGTGAAAACTATCCTGTTATAACACAAGTTGTAGGTTGAGCAAAACCCAACCCAACCACAAAAGCAAGTGCTACAAATTGGGAATCCGGCACCCAATGTCACCTCGATGTAGGTCCCACACTTCAAGGATGACTAGGTCACTCTAGGGAGGCGATCTTGGTGACCCTAGGGGGAATGAGATGTAGATGAATGGATATGGAAGTGGAACCCCTAGAAGTCAAGTCTAAGTGGAGTGAGATGTGGAAAGAGATGTCTTGTAAGTCAAGTGGTTGTTGTCCCAAAGGTATAGTACTTCTTTGGATGATTGTACCTGCCCGAGACAGAAGAAAATCCAACTTGCAATGATATATGTTAGTGTGGATCAGCAAGTTAAGCTTGTTGTCCCTAATTTGCAGCAGTAGATGACATTTTATATCAGCAAGTAAGACATTCAAATCAGCATGTAAAGCATAAGATCAATCAACAATATTATCAATGGATTAGGTAATCAATTATGACTGAAAAATGGCACTATGAGGCTAAATAAAGCAAGTTGTTATAACATGTGTTTTCTGCAGAAAATTGCAGCCTTATGGCTGTAGCATTCAATGGCATGCAACAGCAAAATCAACCATGAAAAAGTGCCAAGAACTAGCCCAAAAAGTGTGCCCTAGTTAGTGGAGTTAGTGTGCAAAATTTAGGAGCTAGTCTAGTGTTAGTTTAGGAGTTAAGAGTGAATTAGTAGCTAGGGTTATGCAGCCTTAATGGTTGTAGGTTAAAGTTTGTAACAACAATTAAAGTAGTGGGAGAGAGGGGATGCCCTAGTAGGGGAAGACTCCTCTCAATGTGGCAAACCAACTCCAAGCAAGAGATCTTTCAAAAGACAAAAAATCACGTTTCCCAAGGCAATGATTTTATATCTCCAATGCAAAAAATAGATGACTAGTGCCTTTACTATTGGGTTAATGGAGTCAAATAAATGAACTAGAGATGCTACTTCCTTGGGGGTGTAAATATTCTTACTTCCCAAGGCAAGTATCTCTAGTTAGGGTTTGAGAATGAGGGGTGTAAATCATCTTACTTCCTCAAACAAACCCTTGCAACATCAATGAACTTCAAGCAATAAATAATGGAGACTAGAGTGGGGGTGTAAATACTCCACCTAGATCCTAGCACAACAATCCTTGACTTGAAACAATGATAGCATGAGAGTAAAAGACCATACCAAAATCAAGAAAGATGCTAAGACAATCCACCATCAAAGCTAGAAACCATTCATCCAAGGCTAGCGCCTCACTCCATCAACCATTAATCAAGATAGCCATAAACAAGTGCACATGAGACAAAAAAAGCCAAGTATAGAGAAAATTTCAGATCAATTCCTCCCACAAGAGGGAGAGTTATGTCAAAATGAGATCTTATGATCTTTTATTTATACAAAATGTCACCAAGGTGACTTGTCCACATGTTTAGGGGTAAACCACAAGACTAGGGGTCAACAACCCTAATCTTTCCCCCTTAACAAAGTAATATAGACAATTCATTTAAAATTTCACTTTTGCACAAATAAAACCCTAATTTTAGTAGGACGTCATCCCTTTAGGGGACGTTTTAACTTTTGGCATTTGGAGGAGGTCGTTGGTGATGGAGAAGAGTAAAGAGGCTTCCCAAAGCCACATGTCAAGCATCCAACAACTTCCTTCATGATGAAGGTTCAAGCCCCTTCAAAACGTCCAAGTGCCAATGTATGTCACCTCACCACCAAGCCCTAACCCCCTAGGTGACATCATGCTCAAAAAGGAGATGTTTTGCCTCTCCTAAGCAAAATGTTTGGCATGTGGGGGCTAGGATACATCGTCCAAGTCATCTTCAAGGCCTTTCAAGTTTGATCTTCCTCATTCGGCATGTGGGGCCTTGGTATCCACCTGTGGACTCCAAGCCCCATGGAAGCCCAAGCTAGGCTTGTTCTTCCAAAATTGTCCACCAGCTAGGTCCTGCAAAGACAAACAAGCACGCCCTCCAAAGATCTCAAGTCATAACATCATGATAAGTGAATCCAATCAATAAATGAACCACCTAAGCATGTGCATCAAAGATTACTATATCAAACAATTAATTGCTCAAAGACACTATGCGACTTGTCAAACTTGAATATGGGAGGGTTGATGAGGTGTTCTATTGGGTAGATCTTTCCCTAGGTCAAGGAAAGTTTCCAAGAGATCCCTCTCCAAGCCATGTAAAGTGGGTGAGGTGGTTGGGGTCAAGACTCAATGGGCATAGGGCTCATGACATACAAGGGGTCGTAGTGTCTCATTCATGGGTGCCTTTGTAGAGGGTGTGTGGTACCTTCGTCCGCAATGCGTTTTTTCCAAGCCCATTAATTGCCATTCTTTTATGCTTTCATAATTTTAAGGAGAGGTTGAAGGTCACTGCCCTGGCATGGTGACCAGATAATGAAAATGTCACCCACAAACACCTAGTGGAAATGAGAAGGTTGGCTCGTGATGAGACCCCCTTTCTCTCAGCCATGCAACTGAGAGCCATTACCCTGGTTTGGTGACCAGATGATGGCGATGTCATACCACTAGATATTCATGGACGTGATAGGTCGGCTCGTGGTGAGACCTCATATCCTTCAACTAACCTTTTAAGCATTCTTTATTATATTGTGGGTCCCCTTTACTCAAAGATAAATGTTTCACCGATTTCTTGGGTGATCCCTGGGCGAAGCATCTGGAAGGTTCATACAAGGATTTTATATTTTACCCAACATCAATCCCTCTAGGCCTTCAGCCCCTTCTTCCCATAGAATGAGGGACAACCCCTTCTTGGGTCAATACACCCTAAAATCCCAAGAGATAAGGAAATGGAAGGGAACAATGATGGAAAGTGGTAAGTATGGTCGGGAACGGTATGATGGTTCTTTAAGGGATTTCCTAGTAGCAAACCCATCCCCAAGGAAGACCACTTACTAGGGCACAATGTCAACCACCAAGGTGAAGTAGGGAAAAAGGCATAATGTCGAAGCATATATCATGAAATCTAGAGCAATCTAAGATGCAACATACTCAATTGGCTTAAATATTGAAATGATGCTCACCATAATACTGACTTGTACCTCATGGAGCAAGGTCCACTGCCTTCCGGAAGCCAGCTGATGTGGTGGATGCCATCTGAAAATTTGTGACCATTTGTGGTGGTGAGAGGGGTTTCCAACTATGCAAAAGGGTATTGTTGGCCATGTAGTCTTCTCGACACTCCATATCTGCAACTTGAGGGCCTCGAGACATAATCTCCTTAGTTATCCACAAAATGGGGATAACACATCCTTAAGAAGAAATTTGAAATGACAGACTTAGGTTTTTTGCACTATTTCCTTGGCCTCCAAGTTTTGCAAACCAAGGAAGGAATTTTTCTTTCCCAGTCTAAGTATGCTTGTGACCTTCTTCATCGCTTTCACATGAAAGATTGGAAACTAGCCCCTTCTCCCTTCCAATCTAGAGTCAAACTTGTTGCCACCTGTACTTTTCCCGAAGTTGATGCCACTTTTTACCATCAGTTAGTTGGTAGCCTCTTATACTTGACTCATACCCATCCTGATCTTTCCTTTGTGGTTGGTCTTGTTGCTCGGTATATGCAAACACCCCATGAAAGCCATTGGAAAGCAGCTAAGAGGATACTTCGATATGTCCGAGGTACAATTCAGTTCGAGATACATTATAGTTCAAGGGGACTCCTTTATTGGTTGGTTTCACTGATTCAGATTGGGTCGGCAACCCTCATGATCGAAAATCTACTACAGGTTATGTTTTCAGCCTTGGTTCAAGACTTTCCCTTGGGCCTGTAAGAAACAACATGCTATTGCACTTTCTTCAGCAAATCAAAGTACCGAGCAACGGTTAAAGACAGTCAAGAAGCCTTGTGGCTTTGACAAATCCTTTCAAAGTTTGGATTCCAGCAGCAGCATCCAACCAGCCTCTGGTGTGACAATTAGAGTGCCATCAAGCTCGCCAAAGACCCAGTTCAACATCAGCACAGCAAACACATCAAGCTACACATGGACTTCATCTGAAAGCTCATTCATGATCGAGTTATTGAAGTGTTCTTCTGCCCTACAGAGGATCAAGTTGCAAACATTTTCACAAAGTCTCTTACAGAAGCGAAGTTTTCCAAACTTTGATCTATGTTAGGAGTTCATGAAGTTGTCATTAAAGGGGGATAGGCTCTAATACCTCCTTCCTTCTCCTATTTTGTCGCCTTTGTAAATCCTTCAATCCTATTTGAAGTTGTTCTTAAGGGGGGATGTTAGGATATTTAGACACTTAGGAGTTAGTTAAGGTCAACTTGGTCTAATGTGTCGTTAGGTAAAAGTGTGTTTTTTTAGTTTGCATTAGTGTGCATTTGTAGTTAGGAAATCCGACGGTCACAATAGGTTCCCAACATAGAGTGATCTGACGGTTCATATTCTCCTCGATCTTAACGGCTATAATGATCCGTGGCTTAACACCCGATTGGTCCATGATCTCTATTTAAAGAGCATGGAGGGTCATTTGCCAATGATCAATTGTGAGAAACTCTCTTGTAAAATCTCTCTTTAAATTTTTGTTTTGCATTAATAATTGCTCCAAGTGGCCACATTGGTTGGGGCCATGGATGCTTCCCCATAGGGGTTTTACCACGTGAAAACATCAGTGTGTTGATCTTTGATCTGGTTGTGTGAGTGGTTACTGAAGGTGTTCGTCCTCTGTTGGAATACCTGTGTTGTCGAACATTGTCAATGGTTGCTATTGTATTGTTATCATGCAAATTTGTAGCAACAAACCTACCTTCCTAATAATTATATGCCATCTAGCACCATCACCATTAGGTACCTCTCCTTTCAGACTGGAGCTTTTCTAGTGTTAGGGGGGTGTCACTAGGGATTGTATGCTATATTCAAACTAATACATCTGCATATCAATCCAGTTAATCAGCACACACAAAACTTACTCTCAAGATGCCCGCAAGCAGTCAACAACAAGGATGAACTCTAAGTGAAAATCAAGATGGTTGAGATCAAATTTCTAAACCAACTACAACCGTGAACAAAATGAAGGAGGTGAAGAGAATATGCACCTCAAATGATTAAGAAATCAGAGTATGTGCATGAAAGCCAACAAAATCAATGCAATACTATCAAACTAATGTCTAATCAAGAGATCCTAGGAGCTAGAGACAAGGGATAATCAAATCAAATCAATGTATTAATCAAGAGACATGGATTACATCATAGTGACAACACATGAGAGGCTGCCATAAGACTAATGGCATGCAATGATGGAGGTGGATCGTCAAAACTAGTAGGTGAAAGGATGTTGAGAGTCCATTGCTGCAATCTGCTCAAAAAAATATTGTCTACCCCCATCAACTCCTCTTAACTTTGTATATGTCGAAGCTCAACTCATGAAAGCCAATTTGCCCTTGCAACCTAAGGAAAGAATGAATGTCAAGATTGACAAAGTCTACATGCTTGCCAAGTGTATCCAAATCTACTGTTTGGATGATGTAATGCCCCATATTATTAAATAAGTAATAGTAATAATAATAATAAATAAATATTTAAATAGTATAGAAATAAAAAGTACAGTAATAATAAATAAAGTAAAAGATTAAAGTAAATAAATAAAAGGAATTACTTTATTAATAGAATAAAGGGGAAAATAAGAAACGATAAATTAAGAAAGGGATAAAAATGATATGATTAATTATTTAATGACAGGTGTAACTTATGCATGTAACTTATTGCATGAATGGGTAAGAACAATTCTATATAATGAAGGAAGAGAAGAAAGTTTGGGATCTTTAGCTTGGGTAGTTTGAGGAAAAAGCTTGGAAGCTGGCATAGGTAGTTGATTGAGAGCTCAGGGGCTCTAAGTCATAATGATTGAGGGGTTGTTTGGGAGAAGAGTCATCCCCCACACTTTGTTGCGACATGTTGGATCAAAGCTTGGAGTGCAACGGTTCGACATGTATAGTTTTGTAAGTAAGTCGATCTCTTCAACTCTCAAGTAAGATTCTCACCTCTCGCTCACCTTTGTGAATTATGTGATCATAATCAATGTATTTCTACTTTCTTTGTTTAATGGTTGCAAATTGCTAGATTTATTTTTGCATTTAATTGATTTAGAATTTGGACCATTACATATGATATCATAGCTTAGGTTCTACTCTTAAGACTTGTGGACCCTTTCCAAATAGGAAATTTAAAATAAATAAATAATGTCCCATAGAATATTACAGTTGATATCTTGGCCTTGTACAATCATGAATTCAAATCCTGAGTTGAAATTAAAAGGATAAATTATTTTGTTGATATTTCTAGATTGCTTTTTGCTTTTGTGTTGTTGAAAATACCTGTGTCATCCAATTTAATAATTTGCCTCATGGATTGTACACCTGAATCATATTCTTCAAGTGCTTATTGCTGGACAAATCCTTGGTAGGTCACTGGTTTAATAGAATATATTATGTTTTTCATAGTTTTCCCATGTTACAACTTCCATGCCCATTTGGTCGATTCGAAATGAATTGGTTTTTCCACTAGGGAGTTTGATCTTGACTCTTATGTCTGGTATTCATTCTGTTCAGCTCCTGGGATCACATCCAACAGTACTTGGAACATCTTGCAAATTCCGACCACTTTACCGATTTTATCAACCCAGTCATTTCCATATCTCTATCGAAACATAATGGTTTCATCCTCCTTCATCGATTGGGTATTCTTCTTCGTTCACATCTCTTTTCCAATTTCAGTCTTAATTGGTTCACAAGATTTAATGGCCAAGCAAAAATAGCCCAATCATTTCCAATAATAATCCTGCATATGAGAAACCTTTCCACCCATTCTTTTGATCAGAACCCAACGGAATCACCCATGATACGAACGAAATCTTGCCAGAAACTAATGTGTTGTGCTTGAGAACCAAAAGTTAAGTAAGAATGCGTGGAGGCGGTGGGCGGATCAGACAATCCATCACCATTACAGTCCAAGCTTGTGAGTTATTTCTGAGCCAAACAAATATCACATATGCCGTTAGAGCTCGCTTAATCATAACTGTGGAATATTTTTTTTAATCTATTCACCTGTGCCTCGGTGGTTAAGAGTTTATCGCTGAATGTAACATCAACACAAGGGTTTTATTCGTGCATCTTTGGTTCCAAAARCTATTATTTTCCCTCATAGGAGTTATTCCCGACAGTTTTCAACTACCACCAGATTCGAACCACCACCAGCAACTTTTAATCAACCTTATTTTACCCAATATCTTGGCATATATGCTGCATATATTGTGGGAAAAAAATGCGCATATTCTTACTCTKTGCCGGTCAAGTTACTATGGCTTCACACCGTGTTAAGCAAAATATGTGCCAAACTCTGTAACAGATTTTAAATGGGCAGGCAAAYGATATTGTGTGATGTCTAGAAACATTTTACAGCCCATCTATTGGTTAAATTTTATTGTTAAACACCAGTTAGCTGTCCAAGAACATGCAGAATTTCCAAAAATATCGAACAACATGCAGAATTTCCCATATATAGGTCTTTATTACCCAATAGCAATGCCAGGGTTGCAACACATAGGCTTTTTGAGATGATAAGCAGGTAGCCTACAAGAAATACTCAAGAAAAAAAATAGTGTCGCAGTGGTTGCCAATTTTTATTTTTAAATGAGACGGCCTCATTTTTAAATTAACCATTGAACATTTATCTTCGTACTTTAATGAGCTGATACGTTTTTTCTTGTCCAAGATTGGGCCTTCATGACCAATGCTATATGGGGAATGATAAATAGACTGATTGAGAATATGTTTTGGGCATATGAATCGCTGTTTCATTGTATATTTTATACCCATGAGTGCACCTGTTATGATGTAATTTTTGTTCTTTAAACGAAGAGCACCAATTTAAAAACAAGAGAAGTCGAGCTACAAAGAAGCATGGGTTAGCAATTAAAAAAAAGGAAAAGGAAGAAGTTAACAAATGAAATGAAATGAAATGAAAGTAATTTTAACGTCCACGAGGCTAAAAATAGCCTATGGGACAGATTGCTCTTCCATCTGGCTTTTGCATTCGGCCCTTTTCTTGTGAAGTTTTACAATAATCGCTCCCAACTTCTCAACAAACTCTTCGCTGAATAGATTATCCCAGGAATTAGCTGCCAGAATACCTACATAATTTTCCCTGCTGTCTTTGAGGGCCTCACATTCTAAAATGAAATGTTTTTCTGTTTCCACTTTTCCGGACGAGCACAAAATACATACTCTTTCTTCCCACCTTTCTTTTGGC
>JASDQU010010666.1:73300-97833 GCA_032191745.1 Picea mariana | reverse complement strand
AAAAAAGCACACCGAATCACCTTCAGAACCTTCTTCAACTTCCGAACAGTCTGATATATAGGATGCCGCGACTGACAAAGAATGACTCCGCTTCTGAAGTGTGTCAAAACTCTGAATGCCTAAATGTAACTTGGTGTTTGGTGAATCGAAACTGAATCGCGGATGAATCGAAACTGAATCGGGTGATCCGTGTCGTTCTTCGATCGCATAGGTTCTAACTTCGCGAATGATATTCAATTATTCAAGATCAACTACGAATTGCCCTGGGATTTTTAAAGCTGCAATTGCTCATACTCATCTGGATGTCATTATCAACCGGAAAAGCCACGGGAACAAGAAACTCCAAATGGATGGAATGTATTTGGATTTAAACACTTTCTTTAAGTTACTGTCTTCAATACGTTACCCTCTCATGGCCATACTTCAATACGATACCGTGACATTTGGTGTCAAAAAAGCGTCGCAGTGAAATCAAACAAACAAAAAAGAAATTCCATTCATATATAATCATTCAAGCTCTTACTAAACCAAAAAGCAGATACTTCGGACAAAATTACCAGCAAATTTAGCGATTGATCGAACAATAAACGCGCGTGTCTCCGCTTCCGATGGCAAAGACGCACCTCTAAAAGAATATATTGCCTTAAATGGGCGAGAATCGAGATGCCTTTCCCCATTAACCTTTCCCCATTAACAAATAACCTTTCCCCATTAACATTAACGTACATTTCTAGTGGATAGGGAAGACAAACAATTGTTATATCAGTATAACTACAAAGATACTTTATATATATATATATATATATATATATATATATATATATATGGGGAGCAGAAATAAAAATAGATATAATGGAAAATTTTGAATACAAATAATTAAAAAATCTTTTTTATAATTTATTTTTGGTTTTATATGGTTTTGTGGATACTCTTTTAAAGTTATGTAAAAGTAAAATAACATAAAATAAAGCCTGCTCTATATGATGGTAATATGTTAAGCAACAGTTAGTAAGATAAAAAGGAATGTATAAAATATAAGTTATGCAAAATTTGATATGTAAAGTATGTAATGAATTAATAGGTCAAGTAAGGGTTAGTAAGATAGAAAGGAATATATAAAATATAAGTTATGCAAAATTTGATATGTAAAGTATGTAATGAATTAATATATATCTATATGATGGTAATATGTTAAGCCAGGGTTAGTAAGATTGAAAGGAATGTATAAAATATAAGCTATGAAAAATTTGATATGTAAAGTATGTAATGAATTTATATGTGTGTGAGAGATATTTTTGGTGTTATTTGGTATGAATGTTGTTGTTAAGTATCAAATAGAAGAATGTTAAAATATAATTAAATATAATATTTTTCTAATGATCTATCATGAAATTGAATTTTTTTTTTAATTTGCACGGTCTAATTTGTAATATATTGATAAAAGAGTAGTGGGAGTCACTCTTGTGACTAAATTGAACATTCAAATTAGTCTCAATCATAAACATGGTAATTATCATGAACTTATGCTAAAAATTCAACAAATTATATAATATGTGAATACAATGGATTCATGGATTGTGAGTAGGCATATTAACACTATCTGGTTGACTTTGCTCCGAGGATGTCGCTTCTCAAGAGGGGAAGAAAAATAACACACGAAATCAACTCGAATTGTAGCGTTAATTTAGTTTGGTATTAATTGCTTTTTCTAAATCTAGTTTCTTATGAAGAAATATTGTTACACAGAAAATTTTGTATTTTATTCTTATGATGCACATTGGAAAAGAAATTATATTTAGATGATG
Organism: Picea mariana; assembly: GCA_032191745.1. Classification (NCBI taxonomy): domain Eukaryota; kingdom Viridiplantae; phylum Streptophyta; class Pinopsida; order Pinales; family Pinaceae; genus Picea; species Picea mariana. Next base: position 96,028 of record JASDQU010010666.1, on the reverse strand, counting down.
GATGGAAGGAAATTAATAACAACTCGTCTATGGGCACTGATGTTCATCTTAACAAGTATGAGCAATATGCACTAATATTTATTTTTTACACTCACTTAAATAGTGTAAATAAATGATTTTCTAAGGATAAATAATGCAGCAAATAACATAATTATTCAAATACACTAAATAATGCAGCAAATAACATAGTTATTCAAATACACTAAATTGACCTAGGTAACCCGAGGATATATTAGCAAATAAGTGAGAACAAATATTAGATATACGAAGGCATAAAAGTGGAACATAGATGAAAAAAATGTTTAAATGTTTGGTTTCTAGATCTTCAAAGCCAAAGGAAATAAACCATGTGATAAATGAGTCTTACAGACTAATGAGCAAACACCTAGCATGAAGAGTAAGAAGCTTGAATTCTAATTATGAGTTATGTATTTGAAAAGCTAATCCTTCTAAAGGTGATCAAAAGTTTACAACGATGAGAAAATAAATTTTGATATTGATGATTTGAGGCATGTTGGTCTTACTATCGGTACTATCTTGGCATTTTGAGAATTGATGATGATCTTACTATTGGTAGGTGCGAGTATTTATGATGAGTTAGGTGAGAAATTTACAATTGGTAGGAGAGTTGGTGGAGTGGCCGGAGATATGTACAAGTGTATCTTGAAATAGGAGTGATAAAAATAAATGATACATCATTTATTTTTTTGCCTATACTAGGTCTCACTATCATCCTATATTGTATCATTAAATGGATTTTGTCGAAGTGGAGCTGATTCTAATTGTCTAACATTTAAAGCCTTTAGAATAAGATTCTGACTATTTTCAAACAACTTCAAAAGAAACTATATAGACTGATAGAATGTCTTGCAAACACTAAAAGGTAAGTCTGGTAACCCAAAGTCACTCACAATTGAACAACATGATTCTTCAAGCACTTTACCCCATCCCAAGTTTGGCAAGGATCATTGCCTTTCCAGTTCATTTCTGCATCAAGGCTTTTTTGTATTACATGAAGTGCGATTCCTAGCAGAAAAAATGTTAATATACAAGCTGTCAGCTTAAAAATATATTGTTATCAGATGCACAATGGACTCTCCTAATTAGACTAATTATGAACAACCATCAAATCAATACCATGAAAGTTATGCCTTTTTATTTCAAAAAATGAAATTTTGATGCAATTAATTTTAAATGTGAAATCTGATGGGTAGAGAAAAACCATTGCTAACACATTTTCTTCATATAACTAAATTTACATCAGTATTCAAATAAAGACTGGCATTTTCTATGGGCAGACTGTACATGAATAAGTTCTAGAAGAAGTAACTGGAACAAAGAACAAGCATTAAATACAGACCTTCAGGTGTGGCATGTGAGAGATATGGATCAATGACGAATGACAGCAGTGTCATGAATAAAACCAAAAGCCACTTTTGCTTCACCTGCTGAAAAATCCACCACGGATAAGAACTCATAATATATTTCCCTAAAACAAATCAAAACAAAGATCTAAGAGTTTACCCTCTCAGAGTATACCAAACAAGTTTAGTGGTATTCTAACCTTTACAGTAATAGCAGGAAAAAAAAATCAGGACTTGACAATCCCACAAATATGCTGAACACAGTCAAAGAAGATAAGAGCTAGGTTAAAAATATAAATGAAAGAGATTGTGCAGCCTGAGGGGAAAATACTAAGAGGTGTAGTCTCTAGATAATGTTAAACGATGTTTCTAATTTTTTTCTGTATTAGAATTGAAAAAGATAATGCTCAAAAATGTTCCTAAATTTTCCCTGTATTAGCATTGCTTTTCATTCCTAGCTGTACAAAGTGCATGGCATGAGATTTCATTTTGGAACCAATACATCATTAGAATTATTTTTGTCCAACAAAGTCAATATTGACAGATATTAAGCCTCGATAAGGGACCTGGGTCAGTGAGAACTGGGTACTGTTGACCTGGGTCACTTAATCAACTAAACTTATCCATCTTATCTACTTCAACCTTGTTTCAATTTCATTATCTTTACATGGTTTATGCTCTTTAATTTACTCAAGCATTTCACTTTAAGTTACTTTACATGCGATTTTATTAAGCATTGTGGATGATTAACTAGTAGTTGCACATCTTTTGCCCGTGGAGGCTCTTACTTGCTTTATCTTTAGTACCTTTAAGTTGCGCACTTGCCCATTGGAGGCTCTTTTGTTGATCTTGCTTTTGTCTTCGCTCACCCCTTGAAGTTGTGCATCTTGTGGAGGCACTTTCTTGTTTGGGTTTGTAGTTGTGTTGAATGTCATTGAAGACAACCCCTTGAAGTTGTGCATCTTGTGGAGGCACTTCATTGTTTGGGTTGTTGGTTTGTTGTGTTGTGGTGATCTTCTTTGAGTAATCTTTTCATTCCCTACACAAGTAAGTCAAGTTAGCTTCAAGTTAGTGTCTACCTATTTCATTTGTTAATAGTTGTATATTGTTGTTGTAACTTTAGTATTCTTTTTATTCTTTTGTGTAGATAGTTGTTTATTTCATTTACTTCTATCTAATTCAATCATCTTGCAAAGTAATTCTTTTGTACCTAGTTGTAATCTTTTGTAAAGACTAATCTCTTTGTAACTTTAGTTGACCCCATTACCCAACCTTTGGCACTAGTCTTAGTTGTCTTAGGGAAAGGGCTTGCCTTTGCAATAAAATCTTGCACTTTGCATTGTTTGCCTCTCATATAGGCTAGATTCCCCTAAACCTTTAACTAATTAAAATCAACTCCAAGAATTAACCTTTAATCTCACATAGTAACTAGGGTCTACCCCCCTTGGCTTCCCTAGGAGTAAGCCTAGACGAAAGAAGTTCAAGTCGAGGTGACAGTGGGCTTTGTTATCCCCGATTTCTAGGGATAACTAGGAGATCATGTCTCGAGGCCCACAGGTTCTAGACATGGAGTACCGAGAGTAGGATTGACCTGAGCATAGCCCTGGAGGGCCCATCCTTCTTCTTCTTCATCAGACTTGTCCTGTCAGCAGCAACAGCATCCATCACCATCGGCTTGGACTTATATCGGAGACGACTCTTGCTCCATGAGGTAATTGGTCCAGGTATCATGGTATGTGTCATGTTTGATCATTATAACTTTCAGATATATGCATCAGGTTCCTTACATTTCTGACAACTGCTTGGATCTTACACTAACCCACTTGACCATTGTTGGGGGGATTAACGGGGTGCCCTAGCAAGCTTGTACCCATGGGTTTTGGTTAGCTACCAGGGGGAAATTTGAAGAGCCATCGTCCGCTCCCACCATATTATCATTTTACAACTTATCTCCCATACATCTATCCCATTCCCCTAGTCCGGGCATTAGGATGATTTATTTGAGGGGTTACACTTTATCCTGTGGGAAGAAGGGGCTAAAGGCCCAGAAGGTAAAAGCAGCTGGTAAAAGATAAAAGCCATAGGAAAACAAAACCTAGAGATGCCTCGCCCAGGGATCCCCGAGAAGGCAATAAAAGGCCTCTCGATAAGAAACAAAAGGGACCCAAAGAAAAAATAATAAAACAAGACCTAGCCAAGAGGATGGGAGGTCTCATCACGAGCCGACCCATTATGTTCATAGGTATCTAGCAGTATGACATTGCCATTATCTGGTCACCACGCCAGGGCAATGACCTTTGGTTGCATGGCCAAGGGAAAGGGGGTCTCATCACGAGCCAGCCTTATCATTTCTACAAAAATACTCTTGGGTAACACTGTCAGCTCTGGTCACCACGCCAAGGCAGTGTCCTCTAGTCAGACCTTGAAGCAAAAAGAAAGAAAAAGTAATAAATAAGGAAAGAATAAAGGCAAATAAGGGGCTTGGAAAGAACTGCATCCATGACAGGTACAGCTCGCCTCCTAGAAAGGCACCCACGGATAATACTTACCCTTGGTCTTCACTGTGTCTGGACATCCTTAGATCATACCACCTCGTATTACATGGCTTGAATGATGACCTTTGGAAACTTTCCTTTTCTTGTGGGTGCTGGCCCAATAGGTTACCTTGTCTTTTTCTTCAGCTTTGTATAGTAGATCAGTGTAATATCTTTGAGCTATTAGAGGATATGCTAGGGGTCTTATGCATGTACTTGATAAAATTAATGATGAAATATGATTGACAGTGCTATGATCCCGAGGACTAATGAGCCCATGGAGGGCGAAGTTTTTGATGTGCAGGACCATACCCGACGGACAGGTACCAGTGGATCGGTACACATGGGGAGATGATTAGCTCGGACCTCCATGGGGCTNAAGAGCCCATCAGATGGTTGTTGGGATGGCAGAGACAGGACAGTGACGTGATGAGCCTTTGCACATGAAGAAAAGAAGGACGTTCCACCCGGGACACTTTGGCTGAGCCCAGCCTAGGGGGGATGACCCACTTCAGATGGAACGTTTTCCTCTTGATGGACAGGACGTCACCCAGAAGATCTGGACATTATCTTGAGCGTGTGGCAGTTTGATGAGGTTACTGGCACGTGTGGCAGCTTGGAGGAGCCCTAGAAGGGCTAACGCCTGACTTCTGGATGCTAGACTAGCCCAAAAAGGGCCAACGCCTCCCTCAGAAGGGATTGACGTCCCACCTTTTGCTCATTTTATGTCTTTTACTTAGCAGTTAATGTAAAAACATTATAATTTTTGTAGTCAGCCTTGTCGGCTGTTTTGATGACCTATTTTGTAAATTAAAGGTCATGGAATGATATATATTGAGGTTGTTTTTCCCTCATTTGGACATAACACAACTCACTCTCTTGTGAGATCTTAATTCTTGCGCCCTACTTGGGTAGTTTTGGTGTTTTTAAAGTGAGGCGCAACTTTTGAAGGAGGATTTCTCTTGGCATTTATAGCATTTCTTTCAAGAAAGGTTTACAACTAGGGTTTGCACATGCTTTTCTTCATGATATGTAAGTGTTTTTCCTGCAAAACTTCTTGATTGAATGGTTGTAGGTTAGTATTCTTGCATTTACTTATAAATTTGCTGATTTTAAAACCCTAGGTAGCAAGCACACAAGTAGGTCATTGCTACATGTCCCCTCGTTGAGAAATAGTTTTTAGCCATTGAAGAAAGAAGATATAGCCTAGCCATTGCTACACTTGTCTTCCCTTTTTTTGAGCTAGCGTTGAAGCTATAGGTTGAAAAGAGAAGACGTCCTAGGCCTAGTTTGACTACACCTGAGGGTTTCACCTTCTAGGGTTTGAAGGCCTTGCCTTTGCAATACTTTCTCCCTTAAATTTATACTTTGAGCTAGCCGTTTTTCCAAGTTTATTTAGAGAAGGAGGAAAGAGCACGAGGCCTTGCTTAAGCAACACCGAAGTGAGCCTCTTTCCCCTAGGGTTTTGATTCTAGGGCCCTGCCTTTGCAACACCATAGAACCCTACCTTCCAGTCTCTAAGTTTTTGTCCTCCTGAGACCTTTTGCCCTTGCTTTGACTCCATATACCCTAAGGCATTGGTTAGATCTCCAACGTTGAGCCTTTGGTGTACAGAACAACTATTTAAAACCCTAAATTTAAAACCCTAACTAACATTTACTAACAAAATAAAGGTTGACGTCATAGTGAATATCTCATCTTGACGCAGCAAAGGTGTAATATAAGCAATTGAGTGATGCCGTCAAGCATTTAATGAACAAATTATTGATTGGATATACTGTTGGCTTAGTCATCTCAGTAGATATTGATGAACTGATAATCTTTCATAGGCTAATTAACAAAACATTGACTTCATCTTGTATCTATTGCATTGCTTATTGAATGAAATCAGATAGTTAAAGAAGTACTAACCCTTTGAGTTATAGCCTACAAATATATATCTTGTGTTGCTATTGTCTTGTTCCGGGCAGGTGTTTTCAACATGGCATACACTTCTTTTATTGGCTGATTAGCCGGACTATCTGACACTGGTGGTGACCTGAGAGGAGGGAAATCTTAAACTTGAACTTGTATCTTCTGCCTCTTCAAACCCCAGCTTACCGGGGACGTCTCCCCTGGGCTAACCTCCCTAAACAGAAAGAACCTCCCCATTGTGGTGACATTGGGTGGGGAAGGTTCCTGTTTCGCCAGTTTGACCTTTATCCTTTAGCTTTTCAACCTAAACTACAAACTGTGCGATAACAGGCTTGAACTTAGACATTGTGTCTCCGAGGACACACTAAGTGGATTGAGACGTAGTCCACGTTTGCAAGTGTGTATAAGGATGGCAACACAAGGGAAGAAAACCCAACAATCCTTTGCTATATTCTCAAAAGAAAGACCTACCACACCATAGACCTAGCACACAAAAGGGTGGTCTCAAAACCAAGAAGGCTAGAGCCCAAGAGAGGTGCGCACTTCAGCCCTAGAATATGTACTTGCTGAAATTTCCAAAATCACATGTGTGTTGTGTTTCCTCAATGGGGAAATCACCTTTATTTATACTAGATTGGATACATCAAAAGTGGTGTCTATTGGCACAATAGGGCCGACCTCAATAATTCAAAATATAATTGATAATTACCATATTAATTATCTTTTACATTAATTATCTTTCACTTTATGGTGGGGCCGACCTGTACCCTTTACATCATAATTAGGGTTACAGGTAAATCTAACTCTTAGATAATATAGCAAGGGATCTCACACACCCACTAGTGCTCAGCCACTAGGGGCACGTCCACCTGTGCTCAGCCACAGGGACGTCCAACTCAACAGATCTCTATCTCACTGAGTCTCATAGGAGAATCATCTGGACACACGCTCACTAGTGCTCAGCCACTAGGGTCACGTCCACCTGTGCTCAGCCACAGGGATGTCCTACTCAACAGATCTCTATCTCACTGAGTCTCACAGGAGAATCATCTGGAGTACCACATCGTCTCAACTCTCTACACAAAGGAGAACAGTAAACCCATTACATGGGCTCCTTCACCCGTCACAGAGTTACACATCGTTTCATCTCAAACGACCCAACCATCTCATGGGCATCTTCCCCACACAGGGGCACACATCGTTCCATCTCCGTCTCGGAGAGAAACGACACACCCATCTCATGGGCATCTTTCCCATACAGGGGCACACAACGTTCCATCTCTGTCTCAGAGAGGAACGACACACCCATCTCATGGGCTCTCTCACAGGCCGACCCACTCAGTCTGTGTCTTGGAGGATGTCTCACGCAGATGTAATCATCAACACTCCCTCTCAGCTAAGGAGGCATTCTCCACCAAGCCAAGTCTCTCACGGAAGTACTCGAACTTCATCTTGGCAAGAGGTTTGGTGAAGATATCTACATTCTGCTCATGTGTAGGAAGGTACTGCACGTGTACTGGTTTCCTCTGCAGCATGTCTTTGATATAATGATATTTTATCTCAATGTGTTTCGATCTATCGTGAAACACAAGGTTCTCAGAGAGCTTCACTCAACTTTGATTATCACAATGAATAATGGTAGGATCCATCTCATGATCAAATAAATCTGTCAGGAGCTTGCGAAGCCACACTGCTTCACGGGCAGCCACACTCAATGCTATATACTCTGCTTTTGCGGTACTCAAGGCCACAGAGCTCTATTTCCTGCTGCACCAAGAAACCATGGCAGACCCCAAGGTAAAACAACAACCGGATGTGCTCTTTCAGTCCACTACGCTCCCTACCCAATCTGCATCGACATATCCCTGCAAACTCAAGTCTACATTGGAGGCATATCTCAGGCCATATCCAATTGTGCCTCGTAGATATCTCAATACATGCTTCGCTGCTATCTAGTGAGTCTGTCTCGGTTGACTCATGAACTGACTAAGTACATTCACTACATAGCATATATCAGGTCTGGTGTTAACCAAATACATCAGTTATCCAATCAGCTGTCGGTACAAATGTGGATCAATCTCGCCTGAATCAGTAAAAGCATCATTCATTTTCTTCAAATCCATCACCACTGGTGTAGGCATGGATTTGCACTCTGTCATACCGAACTTCTTCAATATCTCCACTGTATATTTTCCTTGACTCAGGAAAATCTCATCAGTGCTCTGCCATACTTCTAGTCTCAAGAAGTAGTGCGTCATACCCAAATCCTTCATCTCGAATTTAGCAGTCAATGCTTGCTCGTATTCAGCAATAAGTCTTTCTGTACCAGTGAGGAATAAATCATCCACATACAGGAGCAAGATCAGGCACTCGTCACCAACAATATGATAATATAGGTTTGAATCAGCAACACTCTTGCTGAAACCCAAACTCATCAAGAATCCATCCATCTTTTCGTACCAAGCACGAGGTGCCTGCTTTAGTCCATATAGGGCTTTCTTCAACCTGTACACATGAGATTTCTCGTCCTATATCACGAATCCCTCTGGCTGCTCGATGTAAACTTCTTCTTCAATCTCACCATTGAGAAAGGTTGTCTTTACATCCATCTGATGTAGTTTCCAACTCATGGATGATAGTACAAATGGAAGTGTATCGGGCTACTGGATCAAATGTCTCATCATAGTCAACTCCCTCTGCTTGTGAGAATCCTCTGGCTACAAATCTCGCTTTGTATTTCTCGATACTTCTATCAGTTGCATGCTTGATCTTATAGATCCACTTGGAAGTCACTACAGACTTCCCTTCTGGTCTCGGAACAATATCCCATACATCATTCTTCAAGATAGACTGATATTCTTATGTCATGGCATCTTTCCATACCGGCTCACTTGTCGCTTCTCCATGACAAGAAGGCTCAGAAACAATGATGTGACTCATGGCTGAAAAGTAGCTCGAAAGTCTCTTTGGTCTCTTGCTCTCTCAGAATGTGCCTTGAGGAGCTGCATGTCCCTCTGCCTCTTGCAGAGTTTGTCGATCCCAGACAAGCCTTTTATGCCCTACTGCAATATCTCTGGGGATATCAACTGGAGCAACCGGAACAACTGGATCAACTGGAATAATGGATGTCTCCCTCTGAATTACTTAAGGGGGAGAAGGTATTGTCTCACTATCAATCTCCATCTAAGATTCTCTGGATCTTTGAAAGGTTATCTCTTCTTCAAAGATAACATATTTGCTTACCTCAATCTGTCTCTGACCAGAGATGTAGATCCGATATGCCTTCGAAGATTCACTGTATCCCACAAATGTACCCTTTCTCCCTGAAGGGTCTAGCTTGAATTTCTTCTCTTTGGGTACATGAAAATATACTAGGCACCCAAATATCCTGAAGTGTCCAATCTCAGGCTTCACTCCAATGAAGGCTTCTTCGGGAGTTATGTTCTTCAAAATCTGGTGAGGACTCCTGCTTTGAACATATACTGCTGTCATGCATGCTTTTGCCCATAGAATCATAGGTAGACTCTGATCATGTATCATTGCTTTGGTTGCCTCAATGATGGTTCTGTTCTTCCTCCTTCTCAAATAGTTTTGACTCCCTCTGCGTCAAGTGACTCCCTCTGAAGTCTGAAGGATAAACATCTTCCTTTGTTGTTAACCTGCCTGGAACAAGAAAACAAACGAAAGGAAACAAAACAAGAATATCTCCTAGAGGAGAATAATGAGTACATCTCTAGAATCAAAACAATTTAAGGATTGTTGTCACAGCTACAACACCTACCTGTAATGTAACAAACTTAGATTGTAAGTTAGAGGCATGATAATTAAGACAATCAAACCTGGAGTCTTCACTTCCAGTGTGTTGTGTCTCTGAATGCACTGAGATCCCTCTGGATCCATGATTGCAGCAAAGGTTCCTTCCTCCTGCAAGTACCCTCATGACAATGATACAAATAATATATACAAGTGCATACCTAAGAGTGTTGATATGAATTCTCCAATGGCACCTAGTTGATCTCTGATCTCTGACATCTTCATGAAAAAGATAGCAACGATGTCACCTTTTGTCATCTTGATATTTTAAAGTTGGCCCTTCAATGTAAGAGCTTGAGTGGAAGATTATCTTCCTTGCCTTGACGTCATCTTCCTTCTTTTCATCAATAGCTGTCTCTGGTAAACCTTTTTTGTATCACCCATAATAAGTCTTCCTCTTCAAAGGTGACTTGAAGTCTTGCCTTCCAGGAACTGAAGTTGCTTGACCCATCAAGCCTATCTTCCACCAAGGTTTTGTTCATCATATTTTCAGATTCTTCACAAACCCTTGCCAACTGGGCTAGAAAACCTAACGGCTAGGCTAGGCTAGCAAACTTAGGTTTTGTTGGGCTTATGTCTGCCAACAATAAGCCTTGAAAGTCAAAAGAACACTGGTGAACTGAAAAGCTCCTTCAAAGAGTTGCAGAAACCCTAATTTTGAAATTTCTGTAGAAAACTGTGAAACCCTAGAAACCCTAGGACCAAAAATCCAAAGTGCTCAGAAATGCAATCTAAAAAGCTTGTTGGAGGTGCGCTGAGAGCAGTCGTACACTCCCATACAATTTTTAGCCCCAACGTCCAAGATTAAGGAGCTGAAATGCCTCAGAAAAGGAGGGTCGTACGGATTTTCTGGAAACCCTAGGAGGGTCGTACGGATTTTCTGGAAACCCTGGGAGGGTCATACGGTTCGGCAGAAGTGAGAGGATGACTGATAGATTTTTGTGCAATGGGTTCTTCAAGACCTACGCTCTGATACCATGTTGAATTTTCACTATGCTAGGCTCAAGTATGAGGTTTATTTCAATTTTAGCATTTACTTGAACCATAGACAAATGCAGCTACACCATTAACAATTGTTGCAATAACCAAGATCACAAGAAGAAATACCATGCACAAGAACACAAGGAATATCCTGGGAAACCCTTCTCAACAAGGGAAGAAAACCCAACAATTCTTTGCTATATTCTCAAGAGAAAGACCTCCCACACCATAGACCTAGCACACAAAAGGGTGCTCTCAAAACCAAGAAGGCTAGCGCCCAAGAGAGGTGTGCACTTCAGCCCTAGAATATGTACTTGCTGAAATTTCCAAAATCACATGTGTGTTGTGTTTCATCAATGGGGAAATCACCTTTATTTATACTAGACTGGATACATCAAAAGTGATGTCTATTGGCACAACAAGGCCGACCTCAATAATTCAGAATATAATTAATAATTACCATATTAATTATCTTTTACATTAATTATCTTTCACTTTATGGTGGGGGCGACCTGTACCCTTTACATCACAATTAGGGTTACAGGTAAATCTAACTCTTAGATAATATAGCAAGGGATCTCACACACCCACTAGTGCTCAACCACTAGGGGTACGTCCACCTGTGCTCAGCCACAGGGACATCCAACTCAACAGATTTCTATCTCACTTAGTCTAATAGGAGAATCATCTGGACACATGCTCACTAGTGCTCAGCCACTAGGGTCACGTCCACCTGTGCTTAGCCACAGGGACGTCCTACTCAACAAATCTCTATCTCACTGAGTCTCACAGGAGAATCATTTGGAGTACCACATCATCTCAACTTTCTACACGGAGGAGAACAGTAAACCCATCACATGGGCTCCTTCACCCCTCACAGGGGTACACATCATTTCATCTCAAACGACACACCCATCTCATGGGCATCTTCCCCACGCAGGGGCGCACAGCATTCCATCTCCGTCTCAGAGAGAAACAACACACCCATCTCATGGGCATCTTCCCCACACAGGGGCACACAACGTTCCATCTCCGTCTCAGAGAGGAACGACACACCCATTTCATGGGCACACCCAACTCATGGGCTCTCTCACAGGCCGACTCACTCAGTCTGTGTCCTGGAGGATGTCTCACGCAGTTGTAATCATCAACACAACTTGTGCGATAACAAGACCAAAGGAAGAAACATTTTCGAGTTCATCTCTATGTCCCACTCATCCAAAAGGAAAACTAGAGAATTCTTCAAAAGTAGGAATAGTAAAAGCATCATGAACTTGACTTTTCCCAATGTATTTTTTAATCTTCTTGGTCTTGACTTTATCTGGTTGGTAGGATTCAAGAAGATTTTACATCTCCAAGTTTAATTCAGTGGAGATTTTTGTGCAACCTTCTACTTGGCCTTTTTCACGTGCTAAGTGTTCTTTTATCCTATGTATACCCCCACCTCTAATTGTCTTCCCACAATAGTTGCATACTTTCTAGTTATCGTCATCCAAATGGCAATGAGCCCATGTTGGATCCCTCTTGTTTTTAGGGATGGTGGCCATTTTTTCAGCAACAAACAAAAATCTGCAAATAAAACCCTAGGAATTCTTAATTACTGGGAAAAAACAACAATTTTAAAGAGAAAAAGAGAAGAACAAGAGAAGCCTTGACATACCTTCACAAGACTTCAAAATATTGAGAAGAAGAGTATCCCAATAGCAGAAAAAACAGCTCTCGGCCCACAGAAATCTGGAAATGAACCCTTCAATCACCACCAAAAATAGCGCCAAAACAGCCCAAGATATTTAGAAAAATATCCCTTGAAACAGCTCCAAATTTGCTGAAGAAAATCAACCCAAAATATCTCCAACTCAACCCTTCAACCAGCTCTCCAAATTTGCTGAAGAAAATCAACCCAAAATATCTCCAACTCAACCCTTCAACCAGCTCTCCAAATCTGCCCAAGAACTCCTTCAAACATCCCTACAAATAGCTCTCCAAAACCACCAAAGAAACTCAACTCAATAATTCCAAGGAACTCAAATGAATAGTGTGAATGTAATAGAAGTGGAGGGGTCTTTAAATAGGCTTGAGTAGGCCTTAGGGTTACTTGGTAGGCCCCCATCCAACTAACGATTGTTTTTTTCTTTAAAAAATTTGAAATCAGTGGGCTTGGGTGCATTGTACAAGTGTCGTATGGAACTAGCCAGTTCGATGAAAATGGTCGGTTCAGTACTGAACCAGCCAAAAGCAGTTCTAGGTCACCGGTCCGGTCGTTTTTGCCTCCAAACCAATTCAACCGGTCGGTTTGGCTAGACCGGTCCGGTTTTAATAACACTGGCTTCATGAGATGGTGATATTGCAGCTTGTGTATCCTCTTCATCCATACACTCCTCATTTTCTATGTCAATTTTTCACATGCAACTCTATGTGACTAATTTCAGATCTGAAAATTACTTCCTAGTGATCAAACAGTAAACCCTAGCTGTTATCACTAAACAATTTTACATTGAAATTATTGATTGAAAATTATAGCAGGGGAAACAATCAAGATCAGAGATGAATCATCAATGCACATGAGACACAAAATTTATGTTTTGTAACTTTGTCAAACTCAGAAATTCTGAGGGCAAAAAACCAGCCCTCCCAGTTGACACAAAATTTACCAAAAAATCTGAGGACAACCTTGTCCTCTGGAAACCATAAATCAGAAAACCAACCTCAGCAAAATCTATTGCAGTTGCCAATACCTACAACTACTGTGCTGCCACCTGAAGCTATAGAACCACCAATTCCTGTAGCTATCAAACTGCCACCTGCAGCTACAGAACCACCAATTCCTATAGCAACCGAACTGCCACCTACGGCTATAGAAACGCCACTTCCTGTAGCTACCGAATGGTCACCTACGACTACAGAACCCCAATTCCTGTAGCAACCGAACTGCCAACTGCGGCTACAAAATTGCTACTTCCTGTAGCAACCGAACTGCCACCTACGGCTACAAAATTGCCACTTCCTTTAGCAACCGAACTACCACCTACGGCTATAGAATCGCCACTACCTGTAGCAACCGAACTACCACCTACAGCTACAGAATCGCCACTTCCTGTAGCAACCGAACTGACACTTGCGACTACAGAACCGCCACTTCTTGTAGCAAACAAACTACCACCTGCGGCTACATAATCGCCATGCCTCCTAGCACAAGTGTTTACTAACTTATGTTAACTCCATGATGTCACACTAAGATTTGTCACAATCTCTCCTCTCCTTATATAGGAGTCTAATGAGTGAGTTTAGGAACCCCTTCTAAACTCAACAATTAATTAGAATATTCAATATTGTATTCCTCTTTGTGGGTGTGAAACCCCAACACAAACCCACAAAACCCGTCAACTTGCCCATGAGGCCCTAGACTCATTCCAAGGCCAATTTCACTGAAACGAAAGGCTTATCTAGTGCCAACGAAGATTCCCACATGCCTGACACCATGGCCTCTTGTGGGAATACCTCCTGAAGTTACAAAAACTTCAACATTCCATTCCTTCAACAATCTATTGATTTTGATCTTGATTATGGATGGGCACCCAATGATTGAGGAATCATTGACTGAAATCTGTAAAAGAAGATATCTCACCTTTTCCAAGCAATATGAACCAATCTTTAACCTCTCCCATCAAGGACATTGAAAACATTCTCATCCCTATATCCTCATGCACAATGTTCAGATCTGAAATGTGATCCACAAAACGTGAGATATGTTGGTCTGCTAGAAATGGATCCCTGTAAAAGAGTGGAATTTGGCTTTTCAACTTTGGATTGGACTGATTTGGAATCTGGATACCTACGAATATTGGAGAAGTGGAGCATATAAGAAGTGAAAATTCCATGGTGATGTTATCCTTCACCAAAAATATAAGATGTGACCTCATACAAATGATGTGGAGTTCTTATTTGTGGAATCTCCAGATGAATGTCTAAAAATCTGATTGGCACTCATCACAATTGTGGAAGCATGCTCTTCTACATTTCTGGGAAATAGACCCTGCTCCCCGGCAACGGTGCCAAAATGTTACCACTTGGTTTGTCTAGTCAAGTTTGCAAGGTCAACACATTAGACAAATCAAGGGAAACTCAGAGGAAGAGCCACTGTCACCTAGACTCCTCCCTCCCTGCTCTTCTCAGATGACTACAAATCACCTGAAGGGGGGGGCTTCCCTACACAAGATTTTTAACACTGTGAACTAAGGCTACCCAAAGACTTAATGAATTATTCACTCCCTGCTTATATGTAGGTACTTTTAAGGTTATGCCATGTTTTGGATAATGCTAGAAGATGCCCAATAAAGTGTGACCAATATATCTAAGTCTCTTCTTCAATGCGCACAATGAAATCGCTTTCATGGATACATAGCCTGTTGGTCAAATCTGGTGATTATTAAAGCAATTTTCGGAATATAATTTCTTGAGAGGTAAACAAGGTCTCCTATCATATGACATAACAGATTTATAGCCTGGGAAAAGAACTTAACTTTCATCTTGTGGTTTTCCTTTCATTTCCAAACCAACATGCCAAACAAGGATACTAGGGCAGTGACAAAAAATTGTAATCAAGTGAAAGTATTTCCTTCATGCTCAATTAAGACAGACCTAGTAACGCTTGATTAGAGAGCCCAGAAATTATGATTCTTTTGAAATAGTAATCTCAAACAATCAGGGTCAGATTTGCACATAATCACCAAGGTATTACGATGTAGAGTGTTGTCCAAACAGAGTTGAAATAATGCAAGAATATACCCTTTCATCAAAAGTTATAATGCAACCTTAATGCCATGTATGACAGCTATAAGAAAAGTGTGGAATGAGGTTATCAGATTGCTGTTACACTTGTAAGAATAGCATATAGTCATTAAGTTTGAGGATTGTTATGGAGACATGGAATTCTGTGTTCATACATTTTGTCGAACAGTTTGTATACAATCCGGAATTTAAGAACTCCCTCAATGCTACAGTTTAAACTACCTGATTTTAAACTTGCCTATTACTGCTGGAGTATACCACAGTGAGTAATGAAGTATTTCCTACTTGCAAACACAATTTTGAAACCAGCATGCAAGCAAAATCACAAACTTCATCACAGAGTCATGGGTTTTTCATTCAGCCATTTCAACAAACAGTTAGCATACATCATATATTTCTCAGGTATACACAACCTTTTTAATGCTCGTCTGTAAATAGGGGACAGTCCACTCGCAGATTTTGACAGACACTTTGCATATATTCTGAATCAGCGACTCAGACTTGCAAACACCGTGACCCAAACTTAGAGTGTGAGCCTTGTACAGATAATCATTGGTTTCCAGGCTCTTAAATATTTTTCTCCAGCTCTCAATTATGGATTTATACCAGTATCTAGGCAATAAAATTTGAAGATATTGAGAATGTACTAGTAAATTAACACATGACTTTTAGCAAACAGTTTGAACTTTGTACACAGCCCAACTCTGTTAGAAGAGTGCTGGTAACAAATATAGATCTATCACTCTTTAGAAATTGTTTACAGTGCAAGGAATGTGTATTTCCAGCATAAATCACTCACCGATGGGATTCTGAGCCAGCATACAATCAAAGTAATCAAGGCTGTGGTATAAATCTGGGAGATTTTCATAGAAGCATTTATTCAAACAGTTTGTGCACAGTCTTGAATACCTCTGAAGTTCGTGTCACGGCCACCCAGGGAAAGGTTTTGAATGAGATATTTTTAGTATGTGGCCATCGGAAAGACTTCATCATACAGATCCATGCTTAAGAATCAATATATCAAGCAGCCATGACCTCTTTGCTCACAAACATGCATGAGAAAGGATATATCAGCACCCTATAATATTTTTCATTGAGATACAAGATGGGTGTTGAAATATTGTAACTGCAAAGAGTATTCTATTTATTATTGATGTATTATTCATTAGATCAACCCCCTTTTGTGGATTGATCATGTCGGGCATTGTAAATGACCAAATCCCCTTTTGCGGATTGGTCAAACCCTAATTGTAATATGCTAAATGAGAAGTCAGCCCCCAGAATATATTGAAGTGCTTATAACCACCCAGAATGAGAAGTCGGCCCTACCAGTGAAAAGACACCTCAGTTCAGCACCTGCCAGATTTTATAAATAAGAGAGGCCAGCGCCTCATTTGTTCACTCACTTGATCATCAGAGCGCAAGTTTGGAGCTGCAGTTGGAGAAGAAGGAAGAGAGAGAGAGGTGCATTACTTGGAGAGGACTTTTTGTAGTGTTTGGTTTATTCTCTTGGCATTGTATTGGCTATCTATATTAAGGAAATTTTTGCTAGGTTTTCTCCCCCATGAGGGTTTCCCAGAATAAATGATGTGTCTCTTGTGATTGTGTATTTCTAAGTGATCCTATCTATGCTATGGTTATCTAGTGAATTGAAAAGAAACCTAATAACAGCTTAAACTTTAACATGGTATCAGAGCAAAGTTGAAGAGAGCATCTTTCACAAGAAGAAGAAAAACATCACTATTGTCGTACACGAAAATTAGGGCTTTTATTGAAGAAGAATTTTAGCCCCAAAACCATCTAGAAAAGTGTGCCCTACCTCAAGGAACACTTTGGCATCTTCAGTGCACCTTTTCAGTGGGTAGATCTCCCGGAAAGTGAAACCCTAGTTTTCACAAAGTACCAGCAGTACCAGAAAACCAGAAGCACCAGTCCAGAAATCTGCTGATCAAGTTTGAAGGGGTAAAAGTTGGATTTTCTTAAATCTAACCACACCAGGCTACTCGCCTCAGCCAAGCACACCTCCTGGTAAGTTCAAAATTCAAATCCGAGCATTTTCATTTTTTGGTCATTTTCCTAGCTCCAGGTAAAAGATGTTTGCAAGCACTAAGCTTGTTGACAAGCTAGAAGGTGTGGAAATCTTTTGTACCTAGAAGTATAGGATTGGACTCATTCTTGAAGAGAATGACCTAGCAAGATTTATTAAAGAAGATGTACCAAAACTCGTCAATGCTGCAGCGAAAGCAAAACACCAAAAGGACACAATTAGGGCCAAAAGAATCATTGCAGATTCTATCAAAGATCACTTGATTCCTCAAGTATCTTCAAAGAAGACTCCAAAGGAAATGTTTGATGCCCTAACCAGATTATATGAAGGAAAGAACATAAATCGGAAGGTGAATCTAAGAACTCAACTCAAGAATACAAGGATGCAGAAAGGAGAAACAATCCAAGAGTATTTCTCCAGAATTTCAGAATTCAAAGAACAACTAGAAGCAATTGAAGATACTATAGATGAAGACGAACTCATAATGATGGCCCTTAATGGTCTCACAAGACCTTGGGATGCATTCATTCAAACTATTTGTGCTAGAAAGGAGAAACTACAATTTGACAGTCTTTGGGAAGAATGTATTCAAGAAGAATCAAGAGTAGCTAATCGAGAAGCTTTTCTATCAAGACATGAAGATCAAGCCCTAGCTACTCACACTAAAGGAGGAAGAAAGAAGTCTTACTTCCAGAAAGAAACTCATAAAGAGTCTCACCCCCAAAACAAATTCATACATAAAGAATCTCAACCAAGGAGATTCTAGAAGTTTCAGAAAGGACAAAGAAAAGGAAAAGATTTTTCATCCTACCATTGTTACCATTGTGACAAGATGGGACATATTGTGAAACATTGTCCAGCTAGACAAGAAGAATACAAGAAGAAAAACAAGAGGTATCATGCCCATGCAGTTGAAGATGAAGAGCCACCCACAAAGATGATAAAAGAACAAATTGAAGACCATGTCTTAATCTCGGCCCTCTCAGGATCAGTATCACCTAGTGAGGACACTTGGCTCATTGATAGTGGTGCTTCCAAGCACATGACAAGTCAAAGAGACATTCTCTCTTGCCTTTCAGAAAAGAAGTTTTCTCATAAAGTTACACTTGGAGATGATTATCAATACCCTATCAAGGGAGTAGGAGAATCAAATTACAAGCTTAATTCAAGGACTCCAATGAAGATGAAGGATGTACTCTATGTACCAGGTTTGACAAAGAACTTACTCTCCATACCAGCTTTAGAAAAGAAAGGCTTCAGTGTTGTCTTTATAGATGGAGAAATTCTTATGTGGGTCAAAGGAAAAACCATGAAAGAAGCAATTGTTATTGGAAAAGAAGAAGGTAGCATGTATAAGCTAAAGGGTCATTCAGAAGTAGCCATGGCCCACTCTATTGAGAATCCGTGTGAACTTTGGCACAGAATATTAGCCCACATCAACTACAAGGCATTACCTTACATAAGCAAAGCAGTCACAGGTCTACCAGAATTCAAGGTTGATCATGAAGGTGTATGCAATGGATGTGCACAAGGGAAGAACATCAAAAACCCTTTTCCGAAGAGAGACAGTAAAGCAGAAGGAGTCTTAGAACTCATTCACTCAGATGTGTGTGGCCCAATGCCATCAACCTACATCAGTGGGTATGTATACTATGTATCTTTTGTTGATGATTATTCTCGTAAAACCTGGGTTTACCTTTCGAAATCAAGGAATTCAAAGCCTTGATAGAGAATCTTTCTAAAATAAAGATCAAGATACGCAAGTCAGATAATGGAGGAGAATACACCTCAAAAGAGTTTGTAACCTTTTGCAAGGATGTCGGGATCAAGAGGGAGCTCACCACTCCCTACAATCCTCAACAAAATGGTGTAGTAGAAAGAAAGAACAGAACTATAATGGAAGCAGTGAAGACCATGATCCATGATCAAGATCTTCCAATGTGCTTATGGGCAGAAGAAACAAAAACAACAGTATATGTGCAGAACAGATTGTCCCATAGTGCACTTGGGTTCAAGACCCCAGAAAAGATGTTCTCTGGAAAGAAGCCAAAAGTAAGCCATCTCAAAATATTTGGCAGCTGGACCCTTCAGGGAAGAAGGGAATATTTGTTGGATACTGTGAGGTCTCCAAGGCCTTCAGAGCTTATATACCAAGTTACCATCATATTGAGATCAGCAGGGATGTAACCTTTGATGAAGATGCAGCACTCAAGAAATCAAGAAGATGTCAGCTTGAAGAAGTATATGAAGAGGAACTTGTAGCTCCCAGAGTTGCAAAACTAGTGAGGGAAGTCATAGCTTCCCCTGATGAGGAGATTCTAGAAGATCATGACATAATAGAATCTCAAGAAAGTCCCCAGATGACGATCTCCCACAAGAGAAAGCCAGCCTGGGCAAGGGAACTTATTCAAGATGGAGAGAAGTATGGTGTCCCTGAAGGAACCATGAGACAAGTGAAGAAGCCTAAGCCATTCTCTAGTTATATGGCTTTGATGTGTGATCTCTTAGAGAAGGAGCCTACCTGCTTTGAAGAAGCCATTCAGAAGAAAAAATGGGCAGATGCTATGACAGAAGAATACCAATCCATCATAAAGAATGATGTATAGGAAATAGTTCCCAGACCGAAGAGCCAGGATGTGATATCTTCCAAATGGCTTTTCAAAATAAAACATGTTGTTGATGGAAGTATTGAGAAGTATAAAGCAAGGTTTGTTGCTCGAGGATTTTCTCAAAAGGAAGGCATTGACTATGAAGAGACATTTGCTCCTGTAGCCAAATACACTTCGATCAGAACCATCATAGCCCTTGCAGCTAAGATGAAGTGTAAGTTACACCAAATGGACGTAAAGACAGCTTTCTTGAATGGTGTCATTGAAGAAGAAGTGTATATAGAACAACCTCAAGGATTTGAAGTTGAAGACAGGAAGACTCGTGTGTGCAGTTGAAGAAGGCTATGTACGGATTGAAGCAAGCTCCTAGAGCTTGGTATGGAAGGATTGACAATTTTCTGACGAGCTTGAGCTTTACCAAGAGTAAAGCAGATTCTAACCTCTACTTCAAGGTTATGAATGATGAGCCTGTTATATTGTTGTTGTATGTGGATGACTTATTCTTAACTGGAGAAGAAAATCTCAACATTGAATGTAAGAAGAAGCTCACTGCAGAATTTGAGATGAAAGACCTTGGCCTAATGTACTATTTCTTAGGTCTTGAGGTATGGCAGAGCCCAGAGAGGATCTTCCTTAACCAAGGGAAGTATGCAGTTGAAATCCTGGAGAGATTTGACATGTTGGAGTGCAAGTCCATGAATACACCCATGGAAACAAAGTTGAAGCTCCTGGTTGACACTTCGTCAGAATTGATTGATGCTACACTGTACAGACATATCATTGGATCATTGATGTATCTGAAGAACACCAGGCCAGATATATGTTTTACTGTGAACACCTTGAGTCAGTTTCTGGTAGAGCCCAGACGTGTTCACCTAGTTGCTGCAAAACATGTGATGAGGTACCTTAAGGGTACATTAGATTGTGGTCTCAGTTATGATGGAGATCATGACTTCAGACTAAGTGGTTATATTGATTCAGATTGGGTTGGAAGTGTCTCTAACAAAGAGCACTTCAGGATGTTGTTTCAGTCTGGGGTCATCCATGATCTCATGGAAGAGTAGGAAGCAATCAAGCATTTCTCTCAGCACGGCAGAAGCATAATACATTGCTGCTTGTTCTGCCAGTTGTGAAGCCATATGGCTTCGGAAGTTGTTGACAGGTCTATTCGACCTAGAGATGGAAGCAACCATGATCCTATGTGATAACCAGAGCTGCATAAAGATGACAGAGAACCCTGTGTTCCATGACAAGTCAAAACACATAGAGATCCGATATCATTATATCCGTGATATGGTGTAGAGAGGAGCCATAAAGCTCCAATATGTTAGCACGTATGAACATGTTGTTGATGTGTTGACCAAACCTCTATCTCATCTAAAGTTTGAGCACTTTCAAGATAAGCTTGGTGTAGTCAGTAAGGACCGCCCTCGAAAGGGGGAGTAGTGTTGTGATGCCAACCCCATGATGATGATGTGTCGGCCTTGTGCCGATGATGTGCCAGCCTAGTGCTGTGATGCCAGCCTTGTGTTGATGTGATGCCAGCCTCGTGCTGTGATGATGTGTGCCAGCCTCGTGCTGTGATGATGTGTTGCCAGCCTCGTGCTGTGATGATGTGTTGCCAACCTCATGTTGTGATGTCAGCTTCGTGTTGATGATGTTGTGTTTCTAGTCTCGTACTGTGATGCCAGCTTCGTGTTGATGATATTGTGTAGCCAACTTCATGCTGTGATGCCAGCGTCGTGCTGAAGATTCTCAGCCTAGTGTTGATGTTGATGATACTCCAGCCTTCGTGCTGTGTTGTCGCTGCTATTGATGATGAGAAAAACTTTCGATGATTTATAGATACGCCAGTCAGTGTTCCAAGATGTTGTTGATGATGTTGCCCTCTCTCTCACCTGATGTTGTAGAAGAATACCCTTCTTGTTAAGGGGGAGTGTTGAAATATTGTAACTGCAAAGAGTATTCTATTTATTATTGTTGTATTATTCATTAGATCAATCCCCTTTTGTGGATTGATCATGTCGGGCATTGTAAATGACCAAATCCCCTTTTGCAGATTGGTCAAACCCTAATTGTAATATGCTAAATGAGAAGTCGGCCCCCAAAATATATTAAAGTGGTTGTAACCACCCAGAATGAGAAGTCGGCCCTGCCAGTGAAAAGAAACCTCAGTTCAACACCTACCAGATTATATAAATAAGAGAGGCCAGTGCCTCATTTGTTCACTCACTCACTTGATCATCAGAGCGCAAGTTTGGAGTTGCAGTTGGAGAAGAAGGAAGAGAGAGAGAGGCGCATTACATGGAGAGGACTTTCTGTAGCGTTTGGTTTATTCTCTTGGCATTGTATTGGCTATCTATATTAAGGAAGTTTTTGCTAGGTTTTCTCCCCCATGAGGGTTTCCCAGGATAAATGATGTGTCTCTTGTGATTGTGTATTTCTAAGTGATCCTATCTATGCTATGGTTATCTAGTGAATTGAAAAGAAACCTAATAATAGCTTAAACCTTAACAATGGGCACTGCCTTTGGTAGCAGCAAACCTTCGAATGTAAACCATGTATTAAACACGGCCTCTACTGCTACAGTTCCAAAGTTCTTTTTAGAATAAATTTATGGTTGGAAAGGAATATACCAATGCCTTTTCTTTGTTGGGCGAATGGGGTCTTGAATTTGA